>JAQGAE010000115.1:0-56251 GCA_034696685.1 Julus scandinavius | reverse complement strand
CTCAAAAATTGACCCCCCACCCCCTTTTCCACATGGTGTCCATTTTAGCCCAGACCCCCTCTCCCCCTCATGGACGTCCTTAATTTTTTTTAATGTAGGGTGTCCAGAAAATTTTGTTGGAACATACAAAGACCCATTCTATAAATTTCCAAGCACCCGTCTCCCTACCAATTACACAACATTTTTTCACATTTTTCTGATTAACAGAAATTTCCTGAGTTCTAAGAGAAATGTCAGCATAAAATTGGTGTTTAACACAAAGTTAAGCATAATTCCCGACTTTCCCGAGGTTTTACAAATTCAAGTACATTTGGGATTGGGGAGACATTTTGTTCTGGTGCCCATTTTCCCTTTCCCTGACCTTTAAAACTTAATTAAACAAAAAATCCAAAAACTGAAAATTACCATCATTAAGGTGCGTATCGACCAAAAGAAACATTAGAGAAACAAAACATACATAACAAACATATACATACAAACTTTGATGTGTCCAGAAGTGTTTGCGAACATGTGTGGAAAACCTCCTTTTTTTCCCCACATTTCGATGTTTCTTGATGTTTTGTAGCGATCGTTCGAGAGGCGGTCCAGATCAAGGAAAAAATGTTTCTCAACTGTTTCGTGACGTAGTTGATGACGTAGAGCATGGAACCATGCGGTTTTCATTTTGAAATATGCCAAGCTCCGCCTTGTTTCTCAAAATGTGTCATAGGTGCGTACACTCGTGTTTTTTGGTCTTTTTTCACACAATTTGCAACACATGTTTGGAAAAACATGCTGAAAACAATATTTTAGTGTTTGTTGTGTATGTTTGATGTTTATGTTTATGTTTCTGTTTCTTTTGGTCGATACGTAGCTTAAGTGGGCGTCCATAATGGCTTCCATCCCCCCTCGCTCCTGTCCACATTGTGTCCACATGCCAGCTGACCCTCCCTATACCACCTCTTGAAGACATCCTTTTCGAATTGCCCCTTTTTGAAATTTCTGGTTCAATTATATAACTAGATAAACAGCATAGCTGAGCAATTAGTCGGTTAGTTATTTAAATTTGTAGTCTTCACGTACTATGCAATAAGGTATTACTGTATTTTACCAAAGATTATAATAGGCTTTCCTACAGCCTTCACAAAAACTTGAAAAATATTAAATCATTCGCAAGTTTCCAATTACATCTTAACTAATATTTCATTATTTACTGTAATATAATGACATCCCCTTTTGGGATAGGATTCACGGTTTATCTAGACCCTGTATCTCAATTACAATTTATTAACCCTTCAACATTTGTGATAAATGCTCAGAAATTCATGCACCCAAACGACCGATTATATTTATGACAAACCGATGATTAAAAGCAGACCACATCTAACAGCCAGCTCCCATGCATAAATTCTCATTGTTTTTTTTTATCTAAAGCTGATTCTTACTGTGCAGTAAACAAGTTTATTTAGCATGTAGGAGTCCATTTTGCATGCCATATTTCAATTCCTTAGAAACCGGGTATAAATGCATTTGGTTGGCTTGCTTTCGGCATTGCGGGCAATTCAATTTTAAAACACCGAGAATTATATGCAGAGGGCGCCACAGATTTATGGAAAGCAATATTTCAGGCATCACGATGCACGAAAAAAATAAAAAAATAAGGAGCATAGTTGCATTAAAATGATTGTTTCCTTGGTTGTTTCCCTCCTTTTCGTTTAAGACACATGGACACGGTTGATGACCCATGCTGCCATTGTGGAAAAGAGAGTTTATGTAGATGCAATGAAGCATATTTTTCAATTTCAAACTACTAAAACATAGACCGATAAATAGTCTGCATCCATAAAGTCGACATATTGTTAACATCTGAAAATCAACGGAGAAAAGGTCACTTGTGTTCGCGGATGTAATGGCCGTGTAACATTTTCCTCAAAAACTGGAAAAATATTGGTTTTTTGGCAAAGCGTCACCTAAATTCAGATAATCAAATCTTGCCATTGCTGATTTATCGATTTTCTTGCTCTTGGAAGACCATTGTTAGACCATAATTCGTATCTATTTCAAAATTTGCTTTGGTTTTATTGATCGGTCGTAAAACACTTATTGTCGAAAAACTTGATATGGTATTTCTTTTAAAAAGTAACAAGTTTCTTATACACTGTTTCGCGCCTATTAAAATTGTTCCTACTCTATGATGACAATATAATTGCTATGAAAAAACCACCCGAAGCTAATAATCAAGTTAGAATCTTTGAGTGATAAGCAAAGCGTTTCTATATACACTGTGAGTCATAAAAAAGTAGAACCCAATAAAAAAAAATCACAACTTTGTCAAAAATGCTTCGATTTAAATGAAATTTGGCACTTACATAGAACAATAGTTCAGGAACAAAAAACTTGGTTTGAACTCTACCTGCGTATAATCGATTCGTCAATCAAAGAATGGCGCGTTTTACTCCGGGCTTGTGTAAAGGCCACCGGAGAACATTTCATAAAGTATTTTTGTTCCTACACAATTGTTCTATATAAGTGCCAAATTTCATTTAAATCTAAGCATTTTTCACAAAGTTGTGATTTTTTTACTGGATTCTACTTTATTTATGACTCACAGTAGTATATTATATTTTGCTGTTCCAGCATTGCATATATACACAAAATCAAGACATTCTTTAATGTGATAGTCACATAACTTATGAACGTAACATTATGCTTTTTAAAATGTTATTTTTGAGGGATACTTAATATTACAGTACATGTGGTTTTTTCTGACTGGATAGTAATTGTGAGGACTTTGTGTACACATTTACAGGGGACAAAAAACACAAAACTCTTTGGCAGTTAGTTTATAGTGAATTCCGTCAACGAACAACATCTGGTCATTTATAGACTCTCAAACGTCATCGTGTCTGTGTCTTTTCCTTGCTCATGAACGAATAAAAAATTGGATTTCAAGACTTTCTACATATGATATGCAATTTGAAGAGAAAATGTACATATGTGAATCGCCTTTTCAACTTCTCCTGCAAGAATGAGATTTTAAGGAAGCGTATATAAGCCTGTACCTAGCAAGCCATGCATTCATTATTCATTCTCAGCGGAACTAGCGGCGAATGAGTCTGACACTGGATCAAAGGTCAGTCACTAAAAATGAAAAATACTGTTTTGCTGAAAATTGTGTAATCCTGTAAAAGACATTTATTGTGAACTGTTTTCAAGGCTTTTTCTTCAGAACTTATCGCGTCCATAAATTCTGCTCAAAGGCATTTTGGCATGCAGCATTGCACTACAGTCGTGAATATGGGCATTCACTATAGTTGCAGCACTGGCAAAGCATGTCCAACGAAATTCCTCAGCTGCATGTTCCCTTAACGTTATTTTACCACATGGCACAAGTTAAGAACGTATGCAAAAAAGCGAATAATTACTCGAGCCTAGTTATTTAGTGTTCTTAAATCCCCACGGCAACATTAGACCAAAAATGACGTTCAAATAATAGTATAAATCCTATAGGGGTGTAATTGGAAGAAAGTGACAAATATCCCCCAAAGGATTGACATGGTAACCCTTAATAAATTGTTAACTTATTCTTGCTGTATCACCTTTACTTTGTTGGTTTGGAATTTTGCCAGACGAGCCTAAGTCTAAGTATTTATAAAGAATAATTAGAATTTTGTTATACGTTTCTGAATATTTTTTCACAAAACGTTTATTTCTACTTTAGAAAGCCTTAATACAACGTTGTGCAGAAAGAATTTTTTAGAAAAGTGTATAATATCTAAATTGAATCCAATAAATATTTTGACACCTTAAAATACTATCGATTTACTAAAAATCAACTAGATTTTCTTAAAGGAAAATCAAAAATATGTAAATATGTCCCTTGAAAATATGCTCATCACAACTGTCATACAGGTAAGTTATTCCTGCGTATACAAAGATATACTCTAAAACTGGATTCTGACATACTCAATGCAGGTATGTATATATGAAATAATAGCAATCTAAGGAATATTTGTTCGAATTCTACCAGGTGAGCTGTTTATAAACTGATGCAACAATGTCTGCTGTAAAATCCAACAAAAATAGAGTTATCCTCACATCATACAGATTCATATTTGTCTTTTAATAAATAAATAAAATCATCCAAAACACATTTTCATCAGAAGATATTACTTTTTCGAACGGTGTTGAAGCAGTTTATCCCAGCTGTCTTCGTCCTTTGTTCTAAACATCGATATGTAACCACCGTTCACGCGGTTTATGTCCAACAGGCCAGGGTTTAAAGAAATCTCGGGCTACTTCCTCAAATTCTGACATGTGCACCCTCGTGCTTATAATGGCTGTTTCACGATAAAAAAAAGGGGAAATAACGACCAAAAACGAAAGTGAAAAGCACGTTCAGAGTCACCATCTGTACGCTCGCTAATCAGTCATTCAGTCCTGGGAACTTGTGGCCTGGTATGCACGGCATCTCAGAAATACGACTACTTTCTGTGAGAAACGGTGGTTATTTGAGCCAGAAATTGTCAAGTGTGCAGTCAATGAATTATAAATGGAGGAAAAGTTGGCAGATAGTGAATAAGAGCTTTAAAATTGTGCAAAAAGAGGTCGTCCACAGGAACGGACTAGATCCATTAAGAGTGCCTTATCGCACTTGTGGTGCATTACATGGTTTTAGAGGGCGCTGAAGGCTAAACTGCAATAAGAATTCACTTGGAATAAAACCCAGATAAACCTTGAAAATACTGTATGAAATGATGTAAGAACAATGAGGGATGGATCCGACTTTCATGGCAGCATAAAACGATGGCCGTTAAAGAGGTTGACAAAATTTGACGTCATCAGACGAATACAGACTGTAAGTCCTATATCTGAACTTGGCTACACAGACTAAAGGAACATCCTCTACTACCACCCAAAAAAAAACGCCATATGTAAGCTAGATTATTTCTTAGAAAATATCCATAATTGAGGCCCACAACACCCTAGACACGTACGAGTCGATACCAATACGGAAAGTATGAGGGCCACCAACGAGTTTTTGTCATGGATTACTAAACAAAAGAGGGGTCTCATCTTTCTTGATGGGGCTTCCTAACATGACCTATAACAACGCGTTTAAACAGTAGAAAGTAATTGCCAGACCCCTAATTACTGTTGATGCTGCATTGCTGCTGTCTGTAGCCAACCAACCTTCACTAATCATAGGTTAGCCCGCGTCAATTGGCAAGTATATTCCGGTCAACAATATTGTGACTGAAGCCCCTGAGGTCAGTTATTAAACTCAGAAGCTATGGCCAACTAAATTTCATGAACGTAATGATTGGAATGACGACTAAAATGTTCTAATATTTCAAACATGTGAACTTACAAAAACAGATTTTCCCTCCAGAAATCTCAGTGGCATTGATTGACAAATATCAACAATCATTATACAATTTGTAACAGTCCTACATGTACAACTTTTAATGTATTAATTACATAAACATTGGTGCTTGTATGATGATTAATTTTCAAGTCAACATAAAACCTCAAGACACAAAATTGCGTGTTTTGAGGTTTCATGAAGAGGGTGCAATATAATAAAGAAAATTAATCTTGAAATCTTTTCAAATAAATCTAACCGTTATTAATGTTTAACATTGATTGCAAATTTACAACTTTTGATATTATAGGCGGCTTCAAAATTTGTTTATAACGTTGTATAATTTCCCAATCTTCCAATGCCCCAATGCCAAGGGGCGCATGCTGCCAGCAGGTGGCAGCATGAGATTGCAAATTAACAGACATTTTTCAAACTTGTTTATTAATTTTAAAAAAATCTACCATTTCAAAGTGAAAAACGACAAAATAATACGCTTGCTGGTTTATCAAGCTATTTTAAACAATTTTTATTTTTATTTAATCTCTTTTTGTTTGGCTGTGAGTGTGTTTTAAAATTTCACCCATTGAAAGTGATAAGGTTGTATTCCACCTTCATGTACCTTGGGAACTGGTTTCTGTTCACAACAGCAGCAGCAGTGCTGCCAGATGGCAGCGTTGCAAGTTAGCAATAATCGCACAATATTCAGTCATACACAATAACATCACGTAAAAAATCCACAGGACACAACAAAGTACAAATTATGGTTACATGACGACAAACCCCCATTACCAGTCCCCGAAAAATGCCCACCTGCAGAATTTTTTGTCCAAGACTTTTAATCTAAATATACGTGTACCACACGTGACCTGAACTTGTATTATTTAACAAAATGCGTCTTTCTCCCCTAGTCGAGGTCCAATGGATGCGAATTCGACAGGAGTCCAGAGTTCATCCAGCATGATGTCTGGCACGGTGTCCTCGGTAACCTCTGTGGCTCGGATGGGGGCAAAACCCCAGTGGGTAACAAGTGGCACATGTGTAAGAAGGGCGGTCTAATGGCTTGTTTTGACTGCCAAAACCCCAAAATGCCCTCGGTTTGCCGAAAAATTCTCAGCCTTGTCATGTGGTCGCCAAATGTTGCTAAGAAGCAGCCGCAGTGGTAGCAGGCAGGTGGCGGATCTGGTACCACTCGCCAAGAACGTTTGATAGGGGGCGCCTGTCAAATGTTCTAAGCAAGCTTGTTCAATGTTCTCATATCAATGGGGAATGGTGCTTTGAAATGTCTTAAGAACCTGTCAGCAAGTGCGTGTATATACTCTAATTTCCCATTTGGAAACTTATATCGAGTTAATGACCAAGGAACTACGCAACAGGCAGATTGAGTTTCACCTGCCTATATTTCACGCTTTTAAAGGACCTATTATTATTGTACGCATTAGTTTTTTGAAATATTAAACGAGAGGAGACTTTCACCTGCTATATGGTTCAAAATGACTATTCGTCACAAATGAAATACATTTGTAATGGGTAGTACCATACACATTTCTTTTGGATAATATAGTTGGCATTTTATTCAATAGTCACATGATGGTGGAAAATGGAAAACTATGGCACAACTTGTTTGAATACACATTTCAAATGCATAAATATATGATGAACTGCTGCAAGTCGATATAACATTTTTTTAATGACTAAAATCTCATGAAACCTAATAAAATATTCGTGTAAATACATTTTAGCATTCTAATACCAACTCTAAAATACTTCATTTGCATTAGAAACAAGAATTGAACCATAATTCACATAGTATACATTATATTAATATTGTATAAATTTGTACACAGTAATAAAATAAGACCATGTGTTTTAATTTTGATTACTACATTACTTAATAATGTTGCAGGAAATACTGATGAATGTCGCAAACATTCATCTTATGACCTTTGTAATAACTGTCCATAATGATGTTTTCAACTGTTCCAACTTGAACTTTGTTTGGTTAACCAACGCATGATTCATTGCCCTAGATATAAGACACATTATACTTGAGTTTTGGCCACACATGACATTTCTAGAAAACATGAATTTTGTAAGATTATGAATAATAAACGACGCTTTTGTAGCATCATGCAAATTTATTTAGGTGGAGGCATGTCTTTTTTTAATATATGGCCCACGCATACAGACCACTAGATAACATTTTACTTATTAAGATGAATTATGATGCCGGACATAACTGATAAAAACATACGAGGTCTATATTTGGAGAAATGAAGACACCCAAACGATACAATGTATATATTCAACATTTTTGAAACATGTTGACCATTCCCTGCTTTTGTCAAACCATCCTTGCTGAATTCTAATTTTAGTTAGAATTTGAAAAAAAAATGGAATATTTATGTGGAAATGTATTCCAGACACGTAGATTCTTATAGGTAAGAGATATGTGGAGATGGTGAGATAATTATCAAAGTGACCGCAACGGTCAAAAGTCGTCAGTCCTATTTGGGAACATACAGTATGCATTCGGGATGCATAATATCTTGCATCCCCCATATACACAAAAACGAACACAACATTTGTATATTTTTAAATGAAGGTTCAGTTAAACGGGCAATCCAATTGCCATAACATATATGTATAATGAATAATTTATATCTTTTGGCAGGTATGACTGATTGAAAATAGAAGAAATGACAACAGATTCTGTAAATACCAGAATCAAATTCTTTTAAAGGTTATATAATTTGTACAACAAATTTGCCATTCTGACAATCAAGCAGAGTTTTGTACTTAAATTCTAAAGAATATTATTTTTAGAATTGAAAATAATTGTACATATTCATTCCAACAGAAGGCATTTTAAGGTATCGAACTATTAATACTTTGGTATTCCTTGTATAGTTTACATATGCATAAGCCACCGCACAAATATTAATTAATAACTTGCACTTGTATAGAAAATGTCACTGTAATTTTCTGGATCAAGATTCGGTAATTGTCTTCTAATTTTTATTAATAGCATGAATGTTCTAAGATTAATGTATGTCGCAGAATATACAAATACAGTATATATATATATAGGAAAATAAATTAGGTTAATATTATAAAGTATATATATACATTATAATATTAACCTCGAGTTCTGAAACTCGAGTTCTAATTACTATATATATAAGTATATATATACATATATATATAGTAATTAGAACTCGAGTTTCACCATATCTGTTGGTGACCAGAAAATAAATGATTGTTTCGAGACGCCATATACATGTATATAATATTGATCGCGATGATAATACAGGAAAATAACCCCAATTCGAAAATAGTTTCCTAATTATTATAATGAAATAAAATGTAACATCTGGTCAATAACTACACAGGCCCTTGCATACGATGCAAATAGGTTACACAAGTAGTTATGGCCACTTAACTGGTCTCCAATTTCAAAATCCACATAACTGTCCAATTTAAGAAGAACTTCAACATGTCTATAGTTTATCATACACGATATGATATATGAGTATGCATATGGAAGAAGTTTTCAAAATAAAAGACCACCAATGTGATAGCTGTACCCAAAAACAGTAAACCAGATTGGCATCATGGTTTAAGATATCATCTATCCTGTACATAGTACATGTTTTCTAGTTTTATTGTTATTATTTTTAAATGGGCGTATAAAATTATGCTAGCCCGCAGACTATATAACGCCTACCTGACCTGCAGATGCCAACTAATCCATAAAAATCATCAAGGTAAGTAATCGTTCCAAAATGTGAGCAAGCTAAACGTTGTATATGGTGCCATAATAATAGTTATTCTACAAAAACCGTCCGCCATGCATGCATTGCAAATAATTATAGTTACCCGAGTATGTTAATGACTGTTAATTAGATGCGCATTCTGCACTGAATTATCGATATTTATAGCGGTAATCAATTAACAAAAAATGAAATTTATTCCTTTAAAAATACAACTTTTAGTTTATGGCAGATACGGTTTTTAAATTCAAATTTTGTCATCGTACTTAAGTTACCCCAGTTGAATTCTCATTTTCACCAGTGTCATACTCGAATAATGTACGAGATTTGTCATCTCCTGTACGACGATGGTCCATACTTACACCGGTGTATATAAGGGCAATATAATTATAGGGGCAGTATTCTACTATCCCATTCTTATATAATGGTCTTATAACATTCTTATATAAAAACGACTATTACAGCACAAATAATTTTGTTATGGTTATTTTAACATTAAATAATTATTAGCACAATTTTGTCCTCATGCAATTGTGTCAAGTCTTTCACTTGTGAAAAGCATCATTCATATAATTTCATTTTTTGGGTTATATCATAGGAGCAAGTGGAAGGTTAGAAACTTCGGTTGAGTACATGTACTTATGTCTCATTTCCTATAGGGTGTACACTTTCATAGTGGCAGAAGGTATAAACAGGTGTAAGTTTATTCTGATTATAGCACTAGTCTAAGTAGTTAATTATTTGAATATTTTTAAGCAGATTTTAGGTTTTTAAAATAGTCAAGCAAACACGTTTAGCCAATCTTACATTTCAATTCAATTTTATTACCCTACAGTCAGCATTGGCATGCCATGTGGTAGGGGGTATTAAAATACACAGTGAAACAAGTAGTACAAAGAAGAATACATAAGGTAGGTACAAACAGTATTGAACAGTATGATCCACTGAAAAATGCATTTGTTTCTATAAATTTTAAAATTCGTGTTTAATTGTGACAAGCTAATAATATTACAAAAATTATGTCTTATTTAGCACAAGTTGTTTCGACAAAATTGCTTAAATAATTAAGCATCATAAAAAATTGCCGCAAAGCGGTTTGAAAATGTGATCAAATGCACCGCTAATATAGGTGCAAATGTGAATTCTTTCGCATTACAAAAAATATAAATTAAAATAAATTGAATATTATAAGCTCACTTCTGATAGCCACCATTTCCATTTCTACACCCTCACGAAATTTTAAAGAATAAAAAAACACACCTACAATTCCGTATTTCCATGCTAGGCTATAAATCAGATTCGCAACATGGCCAATAGGTGGCACTACATGCACGTACGTCTATAGAAAGGGTGTCTTTCATATACAGCCAAGCCATGCATGGCTCTATATACTACTCCAATGGGCTTTTTGAAAGCTGTATTTTAGCTGAAGGCCTACAACAAGGTTATATTGGGATTTTTTTTGTTGTAAAAAATCCATCGAAGTGAGCAGGACAGAAGCCCTCAACAAGGGGTCACATCTTATTTTTCCAAGAAACCTTATCGAAACAGGACTATAGTTTTGAGACATTCGCGTCAAATGGCACTAAAAAAATGGACTAAAACAACAGCCAACTAAAAAAAAAAAAACCAGAAATCCTCCAATCTAACAAATTATTCATGGTGGCATGATGCACCTCCTCCCGGCATTCATCAATGCAACCAATCTGCTTTTCTGCGTTTTTTTCCCGATCATGGAAGCTCTATCACTGGTTCTCACTTGTCAGCTCTGTTTTGTTTATGGATTGCGAGGTTGAGATAATAGTCTGTATGTGCGTACAATACAAATGGACACACTGCTATTATTTCCTATCCCATGCATGCATGGCCACATAGGAAATACATTAGAAAAAGGGGGGCCCATTATTTTGCACCCAAATGATGAATGGAAGTTGGTATGAATAAAAGATGTAATTTTTTACAGACTTTAAACGAAACAGTCTTCTCCGTTTCAGCATGGATTCGGTTGATATGCATGCAAAAAGCCGCCTACAGGAATATATAAGGACATGCGTTTGGGGTATGGACTCTTGAAAATATTTAATTGGCTCTAGAAGTATGTATAAATCAGACCCTGCAAGCCAAGGATACATGGGTCTAGGTCTTTAAGGTAAGAGGTTTGGATTTTTTTAAAGTTCAAAATTATAACTAATGATAGCATGGTATTGGGTTACACTTTTGAAGCCTAAAGTTTTACCAACTGTGTTCTCTATTTATATATACTGTACTGTATGCAGTATATGGAAAGTTTTATACTATATGTTTTTAAGCCTTGCTTTATGTTTTAATGGTCGGTTGCACCAAAACCGGTTTAATTCAATTAAGTATAAACATGTACATATATTTAATCGATATAATGCCATGGTACTATCTTAATCGACAATTACTAAGTGGAGAATAATGAATGAATTATATGTTAGGGTTCAATTTCATTTGGGAATTGAATGATATATACAGATATACATCATGTTAAAATATATATTCAATTTTTTTTTTGGTTTTTAAAAAAACCAACAACAACAACGAAAATCTAACTGCATGGTATACATGCATGGTGCCCGATACCGAAATCCTATAGGCCTATAGAGCTCGAAGTTTTGAGAATGTATTTTGTAAATAATTCCATGCATCTGAAGTGTATCAAAAGTAAAATTGCATGTGGTATTGATGATGATGAATAGATTCTCATTAGAGATAAATATTTTAATTTTATCATATGATATAATTACTTGAATAATCTGATAATGATAGATGTAAGCCTAAAACTATTGTTAAAACAGTAAACTAAATTTCTCATTTTAAAAACACTACATAGGCAGAAAAAAAAAATGAAAGCGTCATAGCTTATTCTTATGCATGCGTAATCCTTATAGGCCTACTCAAAAGCAATGACAAAGTATTGATTTTAGGGTGGACATTCTGGACATGTTAATAATGATCTATAGCTCTACAACCTCTATCTTCGAAATATAAAACAGTGAAAAATAAAAAAAAATGCAGGGTTGCCACGCAGCTCTCCCCATTGATTTTAAAATTGAAAAAGTATTAGGTCCGATATATGCGAGATAACATCGTGCAAGCTGCTGCAAACACCCGAATATCGACGAACTGATTCATGCGACGGGAGCTCAAAGATGAGAGAATGATATATATCGCGGCCCTAGGGGCCTAATCCCTTTTCATGAAACAATAGCATAAGTCCGAAAATCAATCATTTCGATATGGGCATAATGTGTTGAAAATACTTGGAACATTCAATTGTTAGCTTACAGAAAGTCATTCTGGCATCATCCAAGCAAATTTGACACCCCCCTGATGTTATTTGGCACATTTTGCAAAAGACAAGTATATAGGGCCTTTTTGTGATTATTATACCTATATAGCTCAACTATAAAGCTAGCCGATTATTTGGCGTTCAGTGGGCTGGCTAGGGTTACCTTACTTGCCTTCACAAATTGTGAACCAGTGTAAAAAATGCATGAAAGCACAAGTTAAGGACATTTTTGAGTTAGTTATTCCGGAATAGCTGAAAATTCAAAAGCATCTCAGAGGTACGTGAATGGAAAATTATGTACTCCTAAGGTACATCTATTTCACCTTTTATAGAATTGGTTACCGTATTTTACGGACTATAAGACGCACTTTTTTCCTCCAAAAATTGCCTCTAAAATTCAGGTGCGTCTTATATACTCGCGCCATATACTACTAGTTTTTAAAAAAAAAAGTGGCTTAAAAATTAAGGTGCGTCTTATAGTCTGTAGCGTCATATAGTCCATAAAATAAGGTAATTGCATGTTTTCGCAGTATTGTACTGTATATACCAATTGAATGAACATAACATTTGATATATACCTTGCGATTCGTAATCCATTATATTTTTTTGAGAAAAATAGTACGAATGTTTTATACCAAATATTCATTTGTATGATTAATTTTATTGGCTGGAAAGTATCTTCTAAACTGCGGGATAACTTTCTCAGTAACGGTGCAACCACTCTTATACAGTCATCAAACACATATCGCTTTAGGCTTAATAGGGTCCAATGTGGAGTTCGGTCTAATTCGTCCAATCATCCCACCTATTAATAGAAGATCTAGGCGTTTACGTCCAGGAAAAGGCCACGGCAATGCAGTGGTCATTTACCGTCGTTCAAGTGGCCAAAACGTCGTTTCCAGCATCGTAAACGCCGCATAAAATAACAGAGTAATCTGTTGGCAAAAATAA
The DNA here is from genome assembly GCA_034696685.1 of Julus scandinavius. Classification (NCBI taxonomy): domain Eukaryota; kingdom Metazoa; phylum Arthropoda; class Diplopoda; order Julida; family Julidae; genus Julus; species Julus scandinavius. The sequence goes on along the minus strand of JAQGAE010000115.1, from coordinate 42,873 downwards.
ACTTTTTCCGCTCTTAGAGCCTGGCATAGTAGTAGTACATATCGCATCCAATGAAAGCCTAATCCCATATCATCGGAGGGTGACTAAAAGTAGCATAGTCTGAAAGTGTATCTGCATGCTAATCCAAGCTCCCTTCCTTCCATCCAAGATGGCTGCCTCGCAAAGGGCTTACTGCCGCAGCTGAAGCGCGTCACTCATTTCTGCTTGAATCAGCTTTGACTCGAGCTCGGATGAATTCTGATTAAATTGAGCGTAATAGGTATGAGTCACCGAGGAGCAGAAGCACGAGGGGGCGCTGGCGATCGTGACCCGGGGAAGTTGATCTTCGGCGCTGGTCAAACGCGGGGTCCCGTATCGTTAGGCTGGGGCTCACGGGTCAGAACCTAGGGTTTCGACCTCAAGTCCATCCGAAATGCATTTAGGAAGTCATTGTCATTGGGTTTGGCCGTTTAATGCGCGTCGCCGCAGAAAACGCACAGCTGATAATGCGCATACGTGACATAATGGCTCGTTGGAGGCGATTTTTCGAAAATGGCGAATAGATTAATTACATTTCGCTAATTAAATGGGGATTGCAGGTTGCTAGAATTCCCTACACTGTTAACCAGCTATTGGACGGCGGGGCACGCCTTAAGGTCAGACCCGTGTTAAAAGGGGAGGTAATTTTCTTAAGGCGCTGTATAGATTCTTGCGTGCAATTTCGCTGATGCTGTACTATTTCAGATATACTTGAGAGATGAAAAAATGAAAGTTTTTATAGGACCTGAATCTATACACCATGACATCGCGTATAATGATTGGACATTTACAAAAGACAATATCTGTATCTCAGAAATATAAACTCCTGTACGTGTAATTTATATTTATTTAGTTTCAGAATGGTTAGTTACTCACATATATAGGAACTAAACACAAAAGTAAGAATCCCCAATTCGTTAATATAGCGATAAACCTGAACGTTGAGCATATTATATATGCGAATTAAAAAGTTTATAACTTAGATGGTGCCATACATTCCTAAAACCATTCCTATATAATGCTCATTCATTCAAATGAAAGCAAAACAAAATGCTCACCATCTTTCAAGTTAAAATATCAAATATGGTTGCATGCATGGTTAATTTTTCAGTATATATGTCCTCCTACTTAACCATCCTAATTAACCGGACATTTTTTGGTTATAAGGGAAAAAGCAGATTAATCCGAAATTTATTTTTAAAAAAATATCAATAAAATACACTTATTAACATATATATAACTAAATAATGTCTGAAAAATGTGTCTAATACTATCGCCCATTCAACATGTATTTTTAAAATTATTTTAGGCAAATTTACATTGAAGTTTAAAGGAAATTTAATTTTCATAACCTTCTGAAACCACCGGTTAAGCCGGAGAGCCAGATAAAAAGTTAGCAGTTAAGAGAAATTTTATTGTACTTTGATTCAGACAGTATGTCAAATTTGTTTAACTATATATTCTAAATCGATCGCATCTAATGTTTTCATATGTATTTGATAATGTTTCCATTTGACTGGTAATATAGCGGCCATGTTTTCTACTTTTCCAAGATTCGCTTTGTTCTAACTTGTCTTTATGAGTGCTGATGTGCAATTCCGCATGCATATAAGCTCGTATTTTCACAGCATCCTCGACATGAGAAAATCACCAACAAAGATGATGGCGTTGGGTGCTAAACGTTGATGCCCTCTTTCCCACCCCGTTAAAAAACCGCATACACCGCGGTGAAAATTCGGATGTTTGAGGCCAACCGCTATTTTTTGTTATTTTTCTCCCGCTTAATTTCATCGTCCTCGTCCAAGCATCCCCTCATCCAGCAAACCACACAATGCCTTTTTTCCCTTTTTCCCTCCTCCCCCCTTTCCCTTTTACCCTATCCCTCGCATTATTCCACCATGTCGTCCCTCTTCCACGAGTATGGGCAAAACACACAGATCGCGAGGCCGCAAACAGAATTACATTATCCTCAGATTTAATTTACTCTGAATCATAAATTTAATAAAGTTTTTTGAGACAAAAATAGAATTTTTCTCGCCATCGCGATTGTCCGACGATGCAAGCGCGATTGCATTCCAATTGCCACCCGGCCAAGCTAAGAGTGCAGCGGCAACATTGGTGCCCCATCCCCCCCTATTGCAGGGGGTCTTTCCTGCAGCATCCAGACTCTTATCGATCCTCCTTGCATAACTCCTTTCGCCACCCCCATTTTTTAATCCTTTGTAATCATATCTGGAGGAAAAGTGGGGAATGGCGCATTCCTGTGTCCCGCAACCATTAGTTGGCACGCATTGTGGTTGCCTGTCTGCTCCCCTGCATCAATAAGCGCGAAATGAATTTAGGAGAGGGATGGCTGAAATAGTATTTCGCTGATGGGACCGATGCAATATCGCGCTTCTGTGCATGCATCAGCCATACGTTCCGTTTCCCATATCTTTCCCAACCCCCATTCAATAGGCATTTGCAAATAAAGGTACCTGGAGAAGGTCAACCATCTCAGAATTATTGCCCCATTTTCAATGATAATACTAAATGCATTGTTGCATATCCAAACCAATGCGAAGACCCACATTTTATCATGTTGTCGGTTATTGTATGAATTGCAAAAGTATAATAAATTCACACATTTTAGATATGTAATATACGTTGATTTGTACATCTTCTATACAACAATAAACGTGTTTCAGTCTGCTGATGGAGAAAACTTGATGATGAGGTCACAACGATACGAGTCATAGTTTTAATTATCGTATTTCATTAATTATAAGATGCACTTCTTGCCCCATAGTAATCTCTAAAATCAGGGTGCGTCTTAAAATCGCGGGAGTCCATTTACAGTCCAGGTGATAATCGCCGGATACATTATATCCAGCGACGTTGATACAATGCTCAGGATATATACGATCAAAAAACACATCTGGATATATATATATATATGATCAAAAAACATATCTGGATATACATATATATGATCAAAAAACATATCTTGATACTTGTGGTCAACGATATGTGCTGGATATGTCTCGTATATTTTTCTAAAAATTATACCCATAATGATGCACCCGAAAGTTTCTTTCGCATATGTATATATTGTTTACAATTGATATGTTTCCTTATTATTGCTGTTAATTGAAAAGATAAAATACAAAAGATATTCTAAGAAATTTATGTTTTCTTAGAATGGAATTGCACTTTCACAGAAAAGGTGCGATTTTTTCTTAGGATAAAATGTACCTTTCTTAAGGTAAAAGAGCGATTTTTAAGTTAAAACATCCTTTTTTCGCATTAAAAGTGGAGTTTATATATAACTTAGGTAAAACGCAATTTATATTTCACCTGGGCGAAACTACCATAAAACTACAAAGATGCATGGAACTATTTTACGTGTTGAAACATGCACGATGCAAGATGTGGTACCTAATTGGTATAATCACTAATCAAACATAACAGACTTTTTAATTGGATTCGGATTTGAAAAACAACCATTTTGAGATGTTTGTTTTCAATCTTTTAACCCATGCAGGCTGTGCAGCAGTGAAAACCTTAGAGAAGGGTTCGGGATGCTTGACGAGTTCAATGCGTCACGTGCTTCCCTTTGACCCGTGTTCCGATTAATCCCGCTTATAGGACAGATTAGAGAGAAGAATCCTCGCATCATCGTTAAAACACATTATTCAGCCTGGAGTTTTCGGAACCACCCTCACTCGATTGTTCTTAGCTGGCCTTTGCCGCGTCGCCTTTACCACATAATATAAACAATGATAAAAAAAAAATTTTAAAAAAAACGAAAATCGGTTTATCACGTCGACCGACTCGTCTGCGAAGAAAATTTACACAAAAGAATACAACAAAGGAGAATGCAAATGAGTAATGCCAATCATCGAATGACGTCGCAATATTACAAACACCTCAATCAACCTTGAAAAAAAAAAGTCGGAATGCTGCGTGCGTGTAATCTGTGCGTCGGCCACAATGCATATATTGCGGGGTTGTTTTAACCTAGGGCGGACCGCCTCACAAAGAAAATGGCAACTTTTAAAAACGTCTTGACAACAGCCGTGCAGCCCTTCTTTTGCAAGCACGCGAGTGGGTCACGACGGTGACTTGAAAAAAAAAATCATCTATCTGCCCACCCTTCCTTGCTGAGGACTTATAGCATGAGACACCCACTGCATGGGTGGCATATACGGCATTTACCAATGTGCCATTTCTTGTTTCCACATTTGCAATTTGCACGTTCAATCAGCGACGCTCTGGGCCATGGGATCAATTATGTTTCTTTTTCAATTGGAATCTCAAGATTTACAGTTTTTTCCCCAAGATTTATAGTGTATGCTGTCAAGGAAGTTTATGAGAGTTGAAAAATTACCTTCTATTATCCTAATTGTAAATTTTTTAAAAATGACCATCATATAGAGTCGATTATTCGATTCAAAACATGCATTATATAGTTTTTCTTTAATTTCATTGAGAAAATGTGAGAAAGCCTCTCGTTAATGAACGCTCCTTTTTCTGTGTGCAGCGACAATTTTTTGCACCATTTTGTGTGCAGTGTGTCGAAAAATGTTTAAAAAGCAGTATGCTAGAGCAATACGAAGGCTATGTTCCAAAACAACAAGCTCAGGGTGCCGTAAATTTACTTGGAGAAATTCAAGGATTTCAAAGTTTTCAAGGACCTCTCTCACGACCAAATACCAAAACATTTTTCAAAAAGTCTGTGCATACTGGATAATTAAATATTATTTCGATTTTTCAATACATTTTTCTGAATATGCATGTAATTCATTACGTTTTGTTAACTAACTCAATAATTGCAAAGTTGCCGATTATTGGATTCAAAACATGTTTCTTTCTTTATTTCATTGAGAAAATGATAAAAAGCCTCTCGTTATTAATGTGCCGTAATATAAGTTTGGCTACTTCCTTAGTGTGCCACGAAAATTTTAGCGCCATTTTGTGTACTGAAAAAAATTGAAATAGGTTTTTTTCTGTGTTTTTTTTTATGAAATATTTCTCTGATTAATTCAAGATGTTATGGGAGAAATTAACCGTTAAGATCAAACTTGTAATTGCTCTCCATATTTAGATTTCCATCATAAAATATGAACTAAAGACTAAATAGTGTTTATACTGAAGTTTTTAATAATACATTTAGAGATTAACGTTTTTGAGAGTGACAGGACTCACTTAACCACCCCTAACTTAAGTAGTTTCCATTTCGAATTATAAAAAAAACTTTCTTTTACAAAAACTTAGTTTTTAGCTAAACCGTAAATGAAATTTCGCACGTTAAGCAAAGAAGCAGACAAGATTTCCTTAAACTTTAGAATCTGTTTACATGATGTAAGAAGCTAATTATTTCTAACTCTTACTATAATTAGTATACAGCTTGAAATTTGGTGGCTAAGCATGCATCTGCACAAGGATCTAACCCAATTTGATAATTACTCCCACATTTTTAATTAATTCCCTTTGAATTTGTTGGTTGCACGAGACTTATGCTGAATGAAAAATTCAGAAAGGATGTTCTCGCAGTTTGAATTCCTTTGAAATCTTGCATTCCACAGTGAGGGGCGAAATACAATATATATTAAAATATACAGGGAATAGATGAGATGCTGCCTTCTAGATATGTCATATATTGAAATAGGTGCAGTATATATACGAAGAAGGATGAGGATTCGTATATATGCGTGTATAGAAAGTTGCAGACGCAATCAACAAACTTAAAATGAAATATGCCTGAGCTGACATGTTGTCCTTACGGCCTATCAGGCAAATGGCATAACTTAAATTTGCGCAATTATTTTCTTTACGAGCTCGATGGAAGGACACTTGACAGCGCATTATGAAAATGCTGCTGACGACGGATGTACCCTTCTTGTTAATCGGAAAATATTGAACAGCCAACGCAGCCAGGCTTCCTTTTCTTGATTTATCTGCCATGGGTTTTGTGTGGCGAGAACTGTCACGGAATTCAAACGTCAAGAAACGTTGGTGGCAATTATTTGATTTATGTCGTGTATTGCTATTCTTTTGCCAAGAATCAATAGTTTCCTGCAGAAATGTATGCAAAATGGCAGTTGGTTTATGCACACGTATCTTGAACGTGCTTCAAAAACCTCGCTTTTCCGAACAAAATCCATGCCAATGTGAATTGCTATCGCGTTAAAAAAATGTTCACATGTACCACATGTCCAAATGTACCTATACAACTTTGTTTTAGCATATTTTAGGGTTTGTAATCCAATACTTATACACTCCATATCATGTTAACTCATCCTCATTGAACGTTCCTGTACCTTAACATCACATGAGTGTCTCTCAATCTTTTTTCAGCTCACGGCACACTACCAGACCTAAAATTGTAGGGGCACACTGAACAAGGGGCTAAAATTCTCACGGCACACCATACGTTTTTTAAGGAAAGGTTTTCCATAGTTTTCTCAATGAAGTTTTGAATTTAACATACTATGAATAAAATAATCTGCTCTAGGATGACCATTTCTAATAGTTGTCATTTACAATTAGTATTTACCTATATAAGGTAAATTTTCAATCCATCTTCAAACTTGGGCGGCACACATGTTGATCCTTCACTGGCTCAATGGCTGAAAAACATTGATATTTTACTATGTTGGTTTCCAGTCCCATATTCCATCGTCCATATACAGATACATAAAAAAGTTATATTGATTGTCATTACCACCGTGCAAATGCTTTATCATCAGCCTTTATCGGAAGTTAATTACCATCACGCATACTTATTTAAGATTAATTAATGATTCCCAATCAGCAGTATTAGCCTACAATCGCATTTTTGCAAACAATTCAGGTTGTCCAATAAATTTTCTGAAGAAAATTCAAGACTATTTCTAGGATTTCAAGGCTCATTCAATACAATTTGAAGGACTCCTCGCACGAATAATTACCATAATATTTGTTTAAAATATTTTTCTATAGAATTTATGACTATTTCTAGGTCATAAAAATCAAGTACATTTCCTGATTTTCCAGAATGCCAGACACTTGCCATTCATGCAACACACACACATATATATATATATATATATATAGACTGCTGTACATGTACGATACAATTAAAGTTAGTTTAAATAATAATCTCAAAACTATAAATTCGATACATATAAAAAAATGATCACAATAAAATAAAATACAACCAATTAATTTAAGTCTAATAAGCCGGTATTCGGATAAATGACGTGTTATGCAAGTGACAAAGCAAAGAATGGCAGATGATAACATGTCGCCAAACTTCCACATATACATGTATTTTGCGATAATATGTGAACAGCATTGAAAGCATAAATTGTATATGCATATAGTAGATGCAAAGCGAGTCTTGTGTGTACCATGCCGTATGTGTCAATCGAGCATTTTTAAAGGTTTGTCCCCAGGTGACCTCGTCACGTGCATTGCCGAACGACTTTGCATCTCTGCTATTATAAATGCTTTATATGCAAAATGGTGCGATACACTCTGAAAATGCAAAATATGACAATTTAGGAGAGTGATAAGCTCCCTAGAATTATCTGTCACATGGCAAAACATCTCTTGGATGTGAGATTCTCTATAGCAGAAGCACATTCGACTTTCGTCTGGGCCTTTGTACATGTAGTTTATATCATTCATCGATTTCGTCACTCACGTTTTTGTCCTTTTCCTTTAACTTTTTTTTTATATTTAAGCCATCCCTTGCCATTTTCGTGTCTGTCTTCCAAAATATGAAATGTATGCAAGCACTTAATGTATGCATAGGTGCGAAAGCCACGCACTTTTTTTTTTCTTCACACAAGTCTCTTCTCAATTTTTAACGCATTTTGTGTATCACGTATGCGTCAATGCTTCAACTAAGCAGCGCACAATGAACATTTTTTGACGTGGATATTCAACTTTGATCCATATCAGACTTCGCGAGTGCAGCACAAATCAAGATGTGAAAAAAAGAAAAAAAAATGACTGCCAACGTTTCATCATTTGCAAATGTGAAATCTTGATTAAAATAATAGGATAGTTGCATTTGGCACATTCAAATTATTTCAATAATTTTTGCAGTTGGATGGATCCAAAATGTCCATTTCTCCTAAATAGCACAAACATCAATGGCACCCTTACTTGTATGGATTCCCTTATTTCTAACCAGAGTGTCGCCAAGGGATGTTTTAAGGATGGTTGAAACAAACATTTTTAGTGGCATACAAGACCAAGTATGTGACATATAGCCTTGCAAGTTCCATAGCCATGCACATCACATATATAGCCTTGCAAGTCTCATAGCCATGTATGACTCCTATTTACTCTATGAATGATATTTAGTCATTATGGAGTCATATTTAACCAATTAATGGCCATATATAGCCATGTATGAACCGTATTTAGCTACTGAGTAAATGAATAACCTCTCTAAAAGCATAAAATGTGCCGGTCCCAACTTGGGCACCCGAGTATAAATGAACCTGTCTAAAAGCAAATTTTTCAACTGTCCCAAGAGTATGCATAGATATAGACTATTCTTATATTTCGAGTTTCCATATATGGGCCATATAAGCCAAAAGTATTGGACATAGGGCAACTTGAACGTACAGTATAGACACACACAAATAAGAACATACATAGCTAAATTTTGGCATTTATGGCCATATAAGTATGTCTAGGTGTGTCCAATTTATGACTTAGCCACATATAGAATGAGTCACCGTGTGCCTCTGAAATTTGAGGTCCCTATTTCAGTGTGCCGCGACAATTTAAGACCTTGTTTAATGTGCCGTGAGTTGAAAATGTTTGAAAAATCATTGCCACTAATCTAAATCAATATTGTGGAAACGGTTTTCAATAATTACTAAGATAAGATTTCAGATTCTTGTAAAATTTTAAAACGTTTCTATATATGAAAAATCATTGGATTTAATGAAAACGCAACATAATATTTAACCAATCTTCCATAACATTTTCCATTACTGCATGCCACAATGGCGTTTTGAATAGCCATCACTGAACGAATGCATAGAATGATGTGCAGATTGTGAATCATCATCCCTGCGACAACAACGAGTTATAATAGTGTTGAATTAGGAAACTCCATCAATACAGGTTTTTGGAAACGGCACACGAAATCTCATCTGCACTTGAATATCGAGTAGGCCCAAGTGGACTTCCAATTTCTTTCAGTGGACTTGGCGAATTGTAAATTACAAAAAAAAAAATCAGCACAGCTTTATGCAAACATTCGTGTACGTGAATTCACGCTTCGTGATCCGAGCTTGTAAATCTAATTTACAGAGTTTCTGTAGGCCCAACCAGTATGGCCACAATGCTATTATTGCCAGTCTTAGAATTACAAGAATTCATTTAACATTGCATTTCCGGTTTGAGCGTCTAGTTCAATCAATTCAAGTTTTGTTCGATTTCATAGCAAATTACGAAACTGCTAAGCTAAAATTGCAATAAAAGTAAATAAATTTCAGCAAATTTAAGAAATTTATATTCTTAAGATATTCATATTTGTAGATGTAAACAAACTTAGTTGGATTTAGTAAACATGTTAAGGTTCACCATCATAACCTGCGCATAAAATCTGTTTATTACCACATAATTTGCAATTTACTGGCAATCGGTTAGTAATTACACATCCAAATTATCCATATTAGGACATACAGGAAATTCACGATGACAACACTCATATTATTATGCTGAAGTTGTTTTTTATAACGATAGGGTGGGTATAGGCCACGTCTACTTAAGGTTTATAACCTTTATGAAGGATGTCATGGACATTACAATCATGACAATGATCGATTATTTCATAAACACCATGAGAGCCATGGAATTAGGTCATTCGCCTTGATTCTTCATGGAATTCTCTCTTCTAACGATATGATTTGTATCTCAAGCTTAAGCCATGGCTACAACAAAAATCAATGAATATCATCCATGGTCGCCATCTTGCTTATTAATACCATGCAACTAAACTCAAAGAAACTTGGTTAAATCGATTGAAATTCACTAATTAAACCAAATTTTTTATGCCACTTATTTTAACATTCAGGTAACTGATTAAAAAACTAAAATCAAAATTAATAAACATTGTACATTTTGTGTAAGTTTACGTGATCCATTCCATGTGGATACATGTATAAAATATCAACAAAACTATATCAACTGAATGACGTATTATATAGAAAGCCCATATGGACACAGTATGAAATTCATCAATTGTACAAATATTAAAGAGCAATGTTGAGCTTTAGTGCAGCACCTCTATTGCCTCTATTTCTATAAGTGCCATTCCATGAAAAATCAGAAACGCAGTGGAAATGGAATGGTCTCCTTGTCTATAATAGACAAGAGAGAAAGACGAGTTTCAAGATGAGTGTGTAATAACCGTAATCATAGTAAAAATGTTTCATCACGAGGGGGGCTGCGGAAATCTAAGTGCAGAGTTGTAGAAAATGAGAACAGAGTTTATGATGTGATACAGGCACATGGTCGTCTTGGCAGCCAAAATGATAGATGAAGCCCTTTAACACTTTTATACAAAGTATCAGAAAATAGCATCAATGGGATTACAAGCCAGAAGACGCTTTCAAGTCAATTACAGGCCTGGTGATGGAAAGAGCCCCCTGTTTACATTCATTTTACTTATCGAATTATATGAAGTTCAGTGATTTTATTTATAGGAAGGCGTTCAGCCGCTGTGGACAGATTCCTTTTCTTTCCAACTTCTTGTAACACAGCGAATACAACAACAACAACAAAGCATTCGCCCAACATAGCTAACATATCCGAAATGGACAAAATGCTTACAAAGAATGTGAATGATATATTTAAAACCATAAACCAGTGATGAAATGTTCGTGAGAAAGCTATTTCATTTGCAATCAAGAAATAACGTTCTTGTATGGGGCCATTCAAAAAGGACATCTCCGAAATTCCTTCAAAAATTGACCCCCTCCTCTACCCCCTGTCCACATGGTGTTCATTTTAGCCTAGATCCCCCACCCCCCTTAAAAACGTCCTTTATTTTTTTGAAAAGTGGTGTGTCCAGAAAATTTAGAACAGACATATAGGCCCATTCTATAAATTTCCAAGCACTACTTGCTTCCAATTCCACGACAATTTTCCAGATTTTTCCGAGGTTTTAAAAATTCAAGTACATTTGGGACTGGGGACACAATTTTTCTGGTGTCCATTCCTCTTTCACTGACCATTAAAACTCATTTAAACAGAAAATCCAAAAAACTTAAAAATACGTCATTAGTGAACGTCCCCCCTCCCCAACTGTCCACCACATGCCAGCAACCTCCCCCCTCTTAAGGACATCCTTAGGACTATGTAAGTTTGATAAAACTTCTGTTAAAAATCAGTGTGACCTATGATGCAATCCATTAAAAATTACTTTTGTATAATATTTGATATTAACATGCAAGTTTACAAAATTCAAGCAAGAAATACTTTGTATGCTTCTTAACAGTGAATGCAGAAGAAATTTTATAGGACATGCTTCTTAAATCTATGGACGTAGTGACCCATACGTTTGTTACCCGCTTCCGGCAAGATCTGTTAAGTCTGTCTTTCCGGGAATTTTGTACATCGATATAAAAGAGGAGGAAAAGCAGGACTTATAGCAATGAATAGAAGGAAATACTAGGAAAAGAAGAATGAAACAAGATTGTTGCATTGTTATATGGAAGCAAGGATTTTTTTTTAAAACCATGACATAACTTGAAAGCATTTCTGCATGCAATGTATTCTATCGTTTGTGTAAGGCGCAACAGAAGTTCTGTTAAGAAAAATCAATAATGAAATATGTATAGAATACCAAATTATTTGTGGTAAAAAAAAAGAGTTCAAATTTAATTGAAATAAAAGAAAAATTAGAAAAATGGACCATTGCTAAGATGTGTTCAAGTTTTTCCAAGGTACACATTTCTAAGAGAGAGAGAGAAAAAAACTAGATTAATCTCAATTTAGAAATGATAAACAGAACCCAAAGGATTAAAATCGGCAATCTCATATTCCAAGATAATGGTAATTCCTTATTTGTCGAATGCTTGGTGATTCGATTGAATGCGTTCATTTGAAATAGCCGTTCAGTGCACAAGTACAAAGAAACTGCAAAATCAGAGAAAACAAAAGCCAAAGCGTGCTTTCGATGGAATTTATTGTTGTTTAGCTATACACGAAAGATATCTCCATGTTTATCCCAAATTCCTCTTAGTTACGCCGATAAACAGTCCAACTTTAGTACTTTTATGCATAGAATAGTATATGAATAGTCGTGTATCTTTACAAACAATTTGAGGTATAGCACACGACTTAGAATATTTTCAAATTTTCAGATTTTCAGATTTTCTGGATACTATATCATATCAAATTCTTGACGAAAACTATTCATTCTAACAATTTATTTATTTGTATACTTTGGAAAAAACAGTTAAATGCAGTTGAAGTGATAATCGTCAGTTATAAATCAGAAATAAATTGCATTTTTTCCTTGTTATTATTTATATTACAAATGTTCTATTTCTAAACTAGCTGTATAAACAGCATATATCACATTTTAATAAAAACAAACAAAAAGCAAGACAGGAGACAAGCAAGCTTGCACAGCATGCTTACCTTCCTTACTGTACCCCAATTGTCCGTACTTTCATAACATATACTATATAAGCAGCGATGCAATTCTTTTATATCCGTTGTTTCCCCAATGGGAAATGTGCTTCTGAATACATGTATAATGCATTAAACCATGTTGCTGTGCACCACTGCCAATATGAGAATTTTTACTCGGAATATTTCGCACATAATTCATATACGGACGCATGGATGACCCGGATCACCCATGAATCAACATCTACATGCAAATTTATGCAGAGAGGTCGGATATCCTCGATCAAGTTACATCAGATCACGCAACAGAAATGCATGTCTTCTATACTTTTAAACATTACCACCCACTGCAAACGTAAGATAGTACAATTTCAACAAAAATACTACTTTCCCTAAGAACTTTCCATATTTTTACGAGAGCACTTTTAAGACTATGTCTGAATTGCAAGAGTTGCTAAACCGAAGCATCAGCGCCAATTTGGAGTTTTAAACATATAGACGTACTGTATAAGCCGTACAAAACCTGTATAAAGTAACATCTATACATGCCTTTTGTGAATTAGTTACAATACGTGAATTTTATGTTTTCTAAATTTATATAGGGATACCAAAATGCCTATATATGTTGCAAGTGAATTTAGCAACGACCTATTTATGAGGAGGGGGAGAGAAATCATGGGGATAATGTTACTCCCCCCCCCCCCCAACACCGAAATCCAAGAAATTTTACAAATTACAAAGCGGAAATGCATTTGTTCTAAGGTAAAATAAGATTTTTCTAAGGTAAAATGCGAATTTTCTAAGGTAAAATTGCGATTTTTAATGTTAAAACGCAATATTTCTGCGTTAAAAGTTGATTTTTCTTAGGTAAAAATGCACCTTTTTTAAGTAAAAGTGCAATTTTTTTTAGGTAAAAATTGATGGCGATTCTAAATACAGTATATATATATAACCTGTCTAAAAGCATACTCTTGGGACCGGTGAAAAATACGTTTTTGACACGTTCATTTACACATCAGTCCCAAGTCGGGACCAGCACATTTTATGCTTCATCCACCCCAAGATTCTGGATATTATCCCCCCCTCCCCAAAAAAAAAATGTTTCGAATTAACATTGTGCCCTAAACAAGGACCCAATGTCAAGTTAGAAATGTACACATGTCAAATAAGAATAAATTTAAAGTACATCAGATGTACAGCATGCAATTTCACTGACCAACCTCTAGTTATCGAATAGTAGTGTATCTCTGTGTGCAACGGAATAAATACTTGTCTGCTTTATTGCCAGAAGCAACGATTTTATGAGATTTCCTACCATCAAGTCATGAGCGACATTGAAAACTTCCCCATTGTGAAGGAAAATCCATGTCGACTTCCTGCCAACAAAATAATACGTTTATGCCTAATCCCATTCCACATCCTCCGCACTTTTAAATTGGTGCTTGCGAGCATTCCGTGCAATTTTAGGAAAAGTGGAAACATTAAATGAATTGGACTGGATACAGAGCTAGATAGGTTTTTCAGTCGTTGTTTGCGTGTGAAAATGCAGTCAGAGGGAACAGAAACATACAAAACTAGCAAAGAGAATAGACTGCGTTTTCAATGGCTCCCCAGAGCACTGTGGGTAGAGTCGAGCATGGACTCGTGGGAGGATATCAGCTGGATGTAAGAATTCAATCAAATTTTTTTTTATATTCTCAGAATCCTTGTATATACTCAATATAATATTCGTTATTTGAAATTCCCCATATGCAGTGAATATATAGCAAACAAAAAAAATATATGTTGGGAGTCTGTCAGGAGAGCAGATTTTTAGAATTAAGGGATCAGTTGTATAAGTATAACGCATCGTCATGATACACTTTATATTTGTAAAAAGATCATATTATGCAAAATTCGTTGAACTAACTACAATATATGTAATTCATGATTTTATATTTAAAAATTATGTATTTTGCTTACCGGTGGACGACGGCATCGTTGATATCCAGCAAGATGAGCATGAAGACGGTAACATTTCTTGATACTGCATACAATATTAACTTCTTGATGCACAATGATGATAAGTGAGTGAAGTGCATGCCATCATGTTGCCAATTTCATCTGTTAAAATAAATATTGCTAAATTAGTTTTAGGAAAAATGGATTATTAGCGTTTTAAAATTCCTTTCTTGAAATCTTAAAATTGCTTGACATAGTAAATTTATGATAGCATCCCTATCAACAGGAATATCAAGCTTCTATAAAGATTTACACATGAAAGAGACCACTGATTCAAGAACGAGCAATAAGGTTTGAACATGTTAATGGTTGAATATTAAATAAATTTGGCAATAGTCGTTTTGAAGTTTCCAAACATTCACGTTAGTAAGTGGATGAATTGGTTTTTTTCTTATTACAAAAATACAGTTAAGATATTTCCATTACGCTTTAAGACCGTAACTACCACAGGTTATGCCACACCCGTCGATAATACAAGTCCCGAGTAGTTTTTCCCAATAAGAAAATGGGTTCATCGACTGCCTATGGGCACATTAGTAAAGGCTATACAGAAATCTATAGTTCTATCGTGCATATGTAGCTATAGGACAAATATATTGAAGTAAAAAACATATGGTATGCCACGAGGGTTTGAAACTTTATGGAAGGAGTATCAAGTCTATAAAGCAGGGTCAAATGATGTTAATGGAAAAACGGAAGAGGAGTAAAGGCAATTGGTTGGGAAGAGAAGGAGATTCATAAACAAGGAGATGAACAGGAGCAAAAGGGGGAACAAAAAGTCGTTTGCGCAATATTACTATTGTCAAAAAGGTTTATTTTGTCTCCTCCACCCTCAACCTTTTTCCATTGAGCGACGTCAATATATATACATATATATGGGATCTATGCAAATTGCAGTTGTTAACTTGCAAATCTTTAGCAAGTTAATATCGAACAAGACATTTAAGGGGTGAAATTCAATTTCATGCGCTTGCGAATGGGGGTCGTGAAGCTCCAGATACGATTCATCTTCGTACACAAATTTGCTTTCAAATGTTCACCCATTCACACATTACTAACTTTAAGCCCCCAACAGATAATAGTAGTAACACATGTCTTTTTTTTTCCTTTTTTTTCCCCAAGTAGAATGTTGATCACAGCACATCTTGTGTATAGCAACAGATGCAAGCAATAGAGACGCTATCCATAAATAAAACTATACTATGGAGTTTGCTGTATGTTTTTTTTGCTTATAAAATGCAAAATGATATTTGAAGTGATTCTAAAACTTTGAAAAATGTGGTAAAGTTAGTTTTGTTTAATATTTTGTGCACGATCATGTTTAAAAAGTAGTCTTAACTCCCAAATAGATTTAATGCATTAATCTTTGGCAATAATACAGGCATTGGCAATCCGTTTAAAGGATATTCGTATTTAAATAATTTACATGTAGTTGACATTTAGGCTGTTAAAATGCATGCTTCAAAATGAAAGATAGCAAATTTGATTTCGCCTCCGTGTAATTGCTAAATGTGTTGATAATTCAATTCATTAGCCACGTGTGAACTGCGAGTATAAAATGAAAAGGCAAAGGCAGAATTTCATCTAGGCAACGACAGAAAAATGATCAAAGCTAATGTGAAGGGAGTCTCACCCCACAGTTCTGCGATAAAAACGAAAATAAAAGAGAAAGAAACAGTTGCCATAAATGTTAATAATGAATGATTCAAGAATTTTATCATGCACATTGATTGTCGTATTATGATTTGAGTGCAGACAGTTAGCGCATTTAGGCATTCTGTCAATTTATTATGGCTACAATAATGGTATAAAATTATTATCAAATTGACGGAAAGTTATTTCCTTTGGCATCTATATGAATTTATAAATGCGCATAAAAAAAGGAGAAGAAAAAAAATTCAATTTATTTTTATGAATGCCATTGTGTCTGAGCGATTTTAATTATTGATGCTATGTAGGATTCAACTAGTCTCGCATAAAACATACGTAATATTCAAATACAATGCGAAATAAAATGCTTTGAAAATGCATCAATAAGGTTCATATATGTACATTTAGATTTCTAACAAGATCAGTTTTATAACAAGAAAGCTAATACCTGCATTTGCATTTAATCAGATATAAATTCATTATAGACTAAGCTGAGAAACCCAACGTATATGGATATTTTTTTTTCCTTAAAATTTCGAAATTAATCTCTGATAAATTTATATTCCTATTTTGATTACTTTCAGAATCACCAACTTCTTGAAACGAATTACAATAACCCGTATCAAGATGGACATCCACGTGAATCACTGGTTTTTCACAAATATCAAGTTCAAATGAGCTATGTCAATTTCCCTATAATTTATTTCCACAATAACAGCCTTCATGACATTTAAAAGTTGTTGTAATGCTTCAGGTACAGAATAAAATATCCAAAGTTATGCAATGAAATTCTATGTATAATTTCTTTAATGATCCAGAACTTTGACAAAATAAACTTTTCAGAAACTAGTGTACATGTCAATGAATATGTTGCTCACTGCCCTCACGTTATATTCTTATTCCACCACTGAGCATTAAAAATGTTAACGACACATGTTTGCTGACAGAAATGTTCGACGCAGTTATTTCAGAATATTTATTTGGAGCTAAAGTAAAATTATGATTGTGCACAACGATCTACTTAATTTTGAAACCACGCTGTTTATTTCTAAAGGATCACTTGTCTTTTACGAATATATAGCACTTGACCACGACTATAAACTTGGAAAACAGACAAATTGCAAGTTTTATACGAAAGCTAATTGACAGTGTAAAACCAAAGTATCTACCACACTGTCTCGTGTGTCAAGCATCCATTAACATCAAGCGTGTCAATCAAAGTTGGCCCTCTAGAATCTACTCTCTTGCACAAGGTGTAAAATTTCCTTATTTGAAAGAGAAAGAACTATGGAAGATCAAAAGAGGGAGATGAATTTGAAGTAGCGAAATACCTCCATTGTACAACAGAATTTGCAAGTGTTTTTCCTCAAATGTCTTTTTCCAACCACTGTCAAATTAAATGAATACATGAAATGCTCATTCGGAAGGTTCAGAGGTGAAGGAAATCACTTTGCACTTTAAAAGCATTTTCACGATGAAACGACAGCTTAAATACTTAACTTTAAAATCCACAAAATGAAGACAGTAAAAGCAAATATATACAAGTGTGTGACAGTTAAAGCGTCTGCCAACATCTTCTGCAAACTTTCAACTTATTTAGGTGTACTTATAAAGTACATTGTACATACTTTGCACACAATGTTGAAATATATAGCAGTGCATATATATGCAGTTCTGGCTAACCGGAATACATTTTAAATAACCACATTGTCGATAATAACCTATAGTCGAGTAATTTTTAAATCTTATTTAAATATGTCAATTCTTTGTTATCCAACGTTTAGAAATATTAAATATCTATAATTTTAGCAAAATCTTTGGGAAATTATGAAATTTTACCTGTGATATATTTAGTGTTCAATAAAATGTTACCAAAATAAAGTTTGTGTATACAAGTCAGTTCCTGTTATAACCTGTATATTCTTCCCAATAACTAATAATTCAGTATTAAAAGTTGGTAATTAAATTAATATTACCTATATTTATATTGTCTGCATGGTGTTTAAAAATGTAAATTCTAGAAATTTGCATTGCACACATTGTATATTTATTATGGATTTTAGGGCATTTCCTGTTATTGGATTACACAAACATGTATACATTTGACATGTACATGCACATATGAAAAAATAATGATATGAGCACACTTAGGCCCATGTTTTTCATGCTACTTTTCAATCTCCACCGACAATTTCAAAACACGGTTTTTGAGAAAAAAAAAGTATGATTTACAGAAAGCCACTGACATGTTCTTTGAGTAGATTAGAACACTTGATAATTGTTTCAATTGCATTATGAAATTTAATATCACAATGTTCAGCGTATAATAATAAATGCAGATAAATGGTGCACACATGTAGAGTACAATTAAATAAAGACACTAAAACCAAATTTTGAATCTGCATATTTTAACGTTGATGTCCTTGTTCAGCGACTCGTTTGAATCTTACAGACATGCAGGGTTCTTCCCTTAACTTTCTCCGTTGAAATTGGGTGAGGCAATCTTGAGTTATATAAGAGCTCGTCTGAGGCGGATATAGTCACAACATGGCCAAACAATAAGGCACGAACCGTGTCAAAGGACACGACTGCAAGGGTAGACCCCTGATCCCTTTTCAAAACCGGGGTTCCATCACTGTGAATACGGGCCAGACTAGCATAGTTTCTTTCATAAAGATCGCATTATGTCCTTCGTGTTAAGGTTCTCCCAGCTAGGCCCCGAACGTGCCAAGGTCAACAAACTGGACACCCTGGGAACACGGAGGGTAACCCGGCCCTGCACCCTACCTAGAAGGCGCTGCCCCGGCCATGATACATACAAAATTGGAACGGTTGTGTGCAACAGCCAATGATCGTCGCTTATATAACATTCTGTTTGGATGATGACAGAGCGGCACAATGAATACCAACGGCAATCCCATATTGCACATGAACGTGAGAAAGTAAGGTGCATCTATGGGCTTCAGGAGGAACTGTCACTTGGAATAAACATTCTGTGGGGTAATTCGGCAATTACTCAGACTGTGGGGTAATTTATGAGAGCCAATAGCTTATGAAATGTAAAATTATGCATTGTTAACCTTATGGCACACTGGTGATCCCAAGGTGCCCCAAGAAGCACCCCCTTCCCTGGACAAGCACTCCTAGCAGACGAGATTTAGGAAGTGATACCAGCTCGTGACAGGTCACCACCCTATATTGGGGGCCAAGACCGCACAATTATTTAAAGGTTGGGTTAAGTATTTTTCTGCGAAAAAAAGATATAGATATGGGCCCGGCCTTATTTAGTTTTTGGCTGGATTTTTAATGGGCTGTCAAAATTGCACACCCATGAAAAACGCATAAGAGCGTAACATGTGGGTGAGGCCAGGTCTAGTTCACAGGACCCCAATTACGATACATAATGGCCATGTGAAGACGAAAGTGTCACAACTCGTGCTGAAATATGGAACATTCAAAGCTCAATAAATGCATGCAACCTGCATGAAACGATAAATTTGTGTTAAAAATGAATAAATAAGCAGTTTGATATTGTAACGAAATGTCACACCGAATCACATTAATTATAATTATTATAATGAGTTTAGAATTCAGATTATTATTTTTAGATGCTGATTGACTACAAAATGTTTACAATAAAAATACCAAGCAATAAAATACTTTAATACAAATATTATGGAAAACTAATTCAAACAGGACTCTTTAAGGAAAGGATTAAAGTATACTAACTATTATTATAAAATAGTAGCAATCCTTTCTAGAATGGACATTTATAAGTTTCAAACAATTTTCAGCAGTTTTATACATGTTTCATCCATTTTTCGTGTTGAAACAATGCTGAGACATTCTGAAATTCAGATCACAATGTTAACTGTAACATAATCCAAGTCTTTCAAATGAATGTCAAACATGAAAAAGGTTGCACAACATTGCTATGAACAATATCCTATTCCAGTGTTTTTTAATCAAGGACAATTTTTTTTAAAAGTTAAACAATGTTTTTCATGAAAATTTATTCATTTAGTGATTTTTTTAATATTTCAATATGAGCAGTGAGCTGAAAAATTGTTGAAAAACGCTGCTGTATATTCAAACTGATGATGCCATTTTCTGCAGGAATTCGATTCTACATTTCTGAAAATGTCTCCCTAAATTTCTTAACTGTCTGGTATAAATGGTTCAACAATTGATCACAACATTATGCTGAAGGCCTCAACCTTTTGAGATTATTTTCAAAATATGTACGAATATTTCGAACTGCAATATCGACCAAATCAACCAAACAACCAAACAAACAAATATGCTTTGCATGAAAATAAACTTGATCTATACAAACGTCTGCATACACGTCCATACTTTTATTCAGTCATATTTCGTTAATTTTTCACAAAAAAACAACACCAACAACCTTCAGTCATGCTCGCTGTCTGAATTCCCCATGCATCATAGTGTGACATGCAAGACACACAATAGCGCCGTTTGAGCTGAGGAATACTTCCAGAAAACGTAAAGCGCATGACAGCGTATAATTCAAAAAACGGTCACTTTTCTCGACAGATGAGAAAACAAGATTCTTTAAACGTGTAATCTATATGAAACTGACAAGAGTATCCAACCGAGAGGAGTTGAATGCTGTTCGAACATCAACATTGCAAGTATGCAAGAGGGATATGAACAGCATGCCATATATAGGGTCAAAAATAATTCTTTACTTGTATTGCCTTGACCCCAAGATTTCAGTTAGATATTGGGTAAATAAATATCTGAAATATCAGTTACCAAAAATGCATATCTGCATTACGATCAAGTGATGCAATTGACAAATCACGAACATGGGCTTATTTCTACTCATTCATTTTTCATTTACTTTTTATTTATTTTATTGAATGCATGCTTAATTTATGAAATAACACGCCATCAGTTGAGGTTTTGGGATTTCACAGTGCCAAGTTTTTGTCAAATTAATTACACAAGAATTTCACAGTCTATAATTTTTTTAATATGCTGTTACATCAAACTTCATTGCAACTGTTGGTTTACTTGGTTAAAATGCGAAATTCCCAAGTTACAAACCAGCATCTAAAAAATGAATTATTTTAAAGTCACATAATATTCTATTATCACTTTTGGTAGTTGAAATTTTACAGTAGATTGCTAAAGCTGCTATGTTGAAATTGGTTTCAAAGTGATGCCACTAGCAATTATGGAAGTTTTTTCAAGACACATGTAATAGGGCAGTACAGTGCCACCTTTTGTGTTCAATTCAAAGTTTGGCATAATTCCTGACTTTCCCGAGGTTTTAAAAATTCAAGTACATTAGGGACCGGGGACACATTTCTTCTGGTGTCTATTTCCCCAAAACTGAAACAGAGAATCCAAAAACTGAAAAATGCCATCATTAGTGGACATCCATAATGACTTTCCCCCTCCCCAGGACGTCCTTTTTGAATAGCCCCTAAGTCGTGTTATGGAAAAATATGTCGTTATTTTCTCATTTCAAAATAACGTTTTGAATAAATCAAATGCTGTATACGATGAACATTTCTAATGTTTTGTAGTTGCAATTGGCATACACGTGTAGTGTCAGTTTTCGACCCTCACCAAAACTTCTGCGGCACACCTGTATGCCCTTCCCGACAACGGTTGAAAAATACCGGCATAGGGAATAGGTCTATATACTTTGCATAAAATTAACCATTTCAAGCATTTCACCCTTTACCCACTCCCTGCGTTTGGGGCAGTTAGGGCCCTAGGGCATCCAACATAAATAACCCAGTAACCCAAGATTACAGCACGCGTCTACAATAACATGAAAGCAGCGAGGGTGCGGCACCTTTGAAGATTTTTTTCCATTCTTCTTACCTCAGCAGAGATGAATTGGTCAATGCATTAAAAAGTAAACATGTTCAGGTATGTCGAATGACCTCCATGCACTATGGATGCGTAGGGGGTCAACGTACATTTGACCTGGTCAGTAGCCAGCTAAGCTTGTTGATTCAACATATATTCGAAAAGGCACACCTGTGCGTGCTACCATTCTCATATATATATATATACCTGGATTTATGTAACGCATATATGCCAACCTTAGATTACCAGACACTGTGTACATATGAGGTTTTATGAAAGGAGGGTATTAAAGTCTTTGCCAAAGGCCCCAAGGATGGATATGCCCCCATGAAAATACTGCAACAGTTACAATGCAAACAGCCAAGCTTCCAATATATACTTTATGGATTTGGTTTTGCTTATAGGCTCGTGCTAACGCTTATTATGCAAAAGGATATTCAAAAAGAAGGTATAAAAAAAACGTTAGACACATAACACGTCGGTTTAATTCGGCCAGGGTGATATGGTTTAACCTCACCATCATAAATTGCATTCTGTTCAAAGCAGCTGTCAAAATGAGCAAATCCTAGATCCAGCTTTGGACATTAACTGACCAGTCAATGTTCGACGTTTTTGCCATATTTACCCCCGTGTATTGCAGAAAGGGATAGGAGGATATAAATACATATGCCTTAATAAATTGTAAGAGCTTATAGGGGAAATAGAAGATTTTACAATTCTGTTTATTTTAAAAAAAAATATACGAGGGGGATAGGAGGAAAACGAAGAAGGGAGACATGTGAGGGTATATGCACCAACTAACATGCTTCAGGGATAGTGCGATATTCAATGTATTTTTCAACTATGCACAGAAATTCTTATTGCCGAAAATTGCATGAACAGAATAGTATGCCAGAACAGTATACACGTCATACCAGAAAGAAAAATATTTTGAAAGGCTGAGTTTTGGTGAAATTATTCAAAGTTAGTGGTATAAAATTCATCATTTATCACTACTGCTATTAATGTATGACCAAATTACAGTGTGTATGCGTTTTGGTGCCTTATGCACAAACAGCACTAGCCTTGTAGTGAAAGTCGATGAGAGATACGTCATCCCAGTAATAACTAATTTATTCTAATGTTTCTTTGTAGTTACTGTAAATACAGGTATATATCATGCAGGATCTCCACTAAATTTGTTGGAAAAAATTAAAGCATATTTCAAGGATTTCAAGACTCATCCCTTAATTTTTCAAGACCAATCCCACGACCAATTGCCACAATATTTTTTCCAAAGTATGAAAAATTGTCAAGAGAATTTAAAGAAAATAAGTTTTTTTTGTAAAACATTTTTTCCGATTAATGGAAATCTTTCACCTCGGTAAGGGAATTCAAACAAAATCGTGTTTAACACGAATTCCTGGCCTAATTCCCGACACCCAGCATACCGTACTATGGATACATAAGTACAAGTACATAGAGTATATGTAATGTATATGTATGCATAAAAGTTCTCCACGAATCCTTATAATTTACATCCTACTGCACATACAGGTTTCGTTTGATTCCATGTCAGGGTGTCCTATAAATTTAGTGGAAAAATTCAAGAATATTTCAAGGCTCATCACACAAATTCAAACGTATTTCAAGGATTTCAGGCTCATTACTCAACATTTCAGCTATTCCATGCAAGTCCAAACACCACAATATTATTCTAAAGTGTCTTACAAACCTTCCTAGAGGGTTTGCTTGTTTTTATATTGCATTTTTCCGATTAAAGGAAATGTCCCGATTTTGACTAATTTCCAAAAGGACAGAACACTCTGTATGCACATCATTTACTAAATAGATAACATGAATTTGCTAAAAAAATCGGTTTAATTTTTCTGCAGTTGGTTCGTTGCAAAACTATGGGGGGAAAGTTACATATCAAATAAGCACAACATAAAAAAAAAAAAAAATCAAAAAATTGGAAAAACATTTCAGTATAAGGCCTGCCATTGTTCGCATATAACAAATGTAGCTATCAATATTTTCAACAGGATAAATACGTATATATATTTTACGGAAGTGTTTTGCCACCCATAGGTGAGGCCCCTGAACCGACAGGACTAAGGTCAGTTATATGATTTTTTTGTCCATCTGATCCCTAAATAATGTACCACCAAAATGGCAGGTAGGGCTCATAATAGACGGGTGCTCAAAAGACAAGCCGGGCGCAAAAGGTGGCCCAATTTATTAGCAAGGTTGAGCAAAATAAAAGTAAAGGTGCTAAACCCCCACGGGGTGAAACTGAAATTTCCCTCTTAAAGGTCGCCTCGTTCTCACCTTCGTCACCTCGCTAGTGGCCGAGCGGTTAAAGGTTTCACCCTAGTTCGTTTCCAGACATGTGAGGTCAGCCGGGGTCAGCCGTCCCTTTCCCCCTCTGCACCTGACTCGGGACACTCATTGTCCCACCTGTGTGCAATATGGGACCAGAATAAACCACTGCCTCGACCCACCCCAGTTTGTTCTTCGCCCTTTGTGAGACCAAGTCTTGAACTACTATTATGGAGATGTCGAGACACTGTGCCCTCAAAGGTGAATAAGACTATTGGGTTTCTCGACATTGTGCCCTGGAGAGAAAGGAGGTTGCATAACTGGTCACTACCGTCTGCGACCTGTTCACTTTCAAATCAGAGTCCAACTGGAAAACTATTATTCAAATGAGGAGAAGAAGGGCTTTTCAGGTCTTGGCATGTCAATAGGTCTGATAGGTCACCTCATCAGCGTCTATGTTCACATTGCCCTTTGGTCCACCTCCTATACACAAGCAGCCCCTACTCCCTTATGCAATAATTAAAGTTGGTCTTATAAAGGCTAGCTATCAACTCTGTATTTTCAAAATCTTGAGACTAAAAAGGGGCAACATTTTTAAAACTCAAAAACTGCAGACATAAAACGAAATTTCGGCGCATGCGCTTTTGCTTCTTCTGAATTGTAATAATAATAATAATAATACAAAAATCAGACTCATTCATTCTTCAAAAATGTCACAAATTAAGTAAATCATACAAGTACAATGACATTTCACAAATGCATCAATTTTCAAAAATTATGCTAAAATGTACAAATGTGATAAAATAAAATTCACCCTAATGTTATATTAATAGCTCATCCAACATTGAGAAACAAACAAAGGAGTGCCGAATACATCAAGTATGCCGGCAGAAAAATATATTGCAATTATGTTTTTATTTTTTGATCATTATGGAAAATAAATATGCAAATTTGTTATAAAAAAAATCTAAAAATATTTCTAGCATTTGTACTTCTTCTGTATTGCCTTAAACTCATTTAAGGGGGTGAGAAGAGAAAATGCAATATAAAAGCATGAATTTTCTGAATTTCTTTTTATGAGCTATAAGGAACTATAAAAGCTCATAAGTTTTGCATAAATATCCCCATTGCAGTTGCATTCTAAGAATAAATCCCCTTAATAAACATTTTACTATTAAAATGTTCCACCTATTCGCATCTTGGAATTCCATATCACGTTTATTGTTTTTCGCGATTTATTAGCATGTTTTATGCAAATTGCACCTCATCTTTGGGGTATCAAAAGTTCCATTATCATAATATAAAACCAAGGAACTGCCTGTAGAGGAAAAAACGTCCCCACCCTTCCTCAGTTTAGACACGCATGCTTAGTTCTAGCTCCTCATGGGAAAAAGAGGGAGGCCACTTCCGAGACTCTGGGCTAATTCGACGTACTAGTCTGCACCCTTGGTCGAAAAAGGTCTCACGCAAAATCACGGCATAAAAGGAAACAATGTTGTTCACGGAATGGTGGCCAGCATTTGTACCCCTCGACCGCAGGAATGCGGGGCTTGCAGAACCCAGACTGGGGTCCACTGTTGTGCCCTGACAGTTGCACTCCAGGACCCTCATCCCCTCCCCATGTCAAAGACATTTTACTTTCACTTACCCCACATGGTGTCCCTGCGACGACCACCAGGGGGCAGCAGTGACCGTCCCGTACCTGCCAACGTTCAATGACACCGGTAGGGGGAAGTTCAGACGCCCTGGCTCAGCACGACACCTGTGTCCGAGCAACAAAACCGACCATCATCATTCTTCTCATCGTCGCCATTTTCTCATTCAATTTCTGAAAAAACATGGAGAAAATGAAAATAAATTGGAAAGAATGGACAGCAACAAAGAAGATGATCTCGGAGGTCATAAAATGGACACAATTGTGGTACGGCCATTATTGTTTGGATGACATTTCGTCCACCAACAAACACGACACCGAAGTTAAACTGTATAGTAAAATGGGAGTTGAGAACCTGGGAATAATTGACAATTGTCAATGTTGTAACTTGGTCAACGGTCCCGGTCCGCAATGCAGCTTCCTCACTTTGAAAACAGCACACACTTAGGATTTCAATTCCAAAATCTTAAAATTACATTGTTAGCTCATGTTAGGTCTTACCATCCAATTTATCTTTTTAATTGGCCATTTGCATGTGCTTTCAGCATGGCACTGGAACAACAGGCCACCACCATGATGGAAATACTATGTTAAAGACAAAGGATGAAATGCCAGTAGGGAGTCCAGAACCGGAATAAGGGGCCATTCCAAAAAAATATCCCCGAAATTCTTTCAAAAATTGATCCCCCTACTCCCTATCTACATTTTAGCATAGACTCCTCCCCCTCATAGACGTCCTTAATTTTTTTGTAGAAAAGTAGGGTATGATTTACAGAACCTCACTGACTGTTCCTTGAGTAGATTAGAACACTTGATAATATTTTAAATTACATTATAAAATTATGCATTTAAGGAAGCTAAATGATCTGAATTGGAAATATTTTCACAATGGTTTGGTAACTGCCATTCATAAATCCGGGATAGAATTTCATCGTAGCTACACAGTATCCTCAAAATTCGATCAATATGCTGATTTCTTACTAATCAATAAATACTGGGAATTTATAATACGAGTGTGTTCAATGTACAATGTACAACTATTTTTCATATGGGAACCAGCGCTTCGAAAGCATGTGCGGAAAGAACTTGCACCAAGGTTTTCTGCAATTTCGCATCTGTGCGTCCAAGTTTTTATGAATACGAATTCGGTTGATGTCCGTCCATGAATCAGAATCAGTCAGTTGGAAAGGAATCAAATAAAATGAGAATAGGCATGCATGGATAAAATGGCAACATGAATGCAGGGGTTTTAACATCTTTTGGATATTGGTCACCTTCAGAATTGGACATGAATGCTTTTATGAATCATGGATGCGCTTATCCAAATGTGTTTTCCAACCCCAAGGAAAAGGGTCAGCATCTACGTATATGTGTGGCAATGTATGCACATAAAGAAAAAAAATACACATGCACGGTATATGGGGAGACCTGAATGCATTTTTGTCAAATATTACCAAAGGGGACAGAAAGATCGAGAAAGTCGTTTGACCATTCAAATGGAAAAAAAACCCGCTATATTTCAGTTATTGTACATCTAGAACGCACCGATACATTAAGAGAATTCTATTCAGTATTGGCAAATAAGCAAAATTCATGTGTTATCTGTCGATTAGGAATGGTACAAAGATTCAAACTGTACAAAACATTCTTTAGGGATTAATGCACACATTAATCTTTGTGTTTGGAAGGACTTTTACTAATACAATATCACAATCAATGCTACCTTTCAATTTTTTTATTCGTTACAGTATATAGAACCCCTCTTATCAGTCCTGGTTTGGACCTTTACCTGGTTTGTTAAGGGAGATGGCCGGTTAATCCGGAGTTTATAAGAATAGTAAAATACAATCAGTAAAATTCTTAATCTATTACTTGATTTATAAGTTAGTAATAACCATATTTACAAAATTAATCCTTATTTTTTTTAAATGTGCAGAAGTGGAAAAAGTGCAGAAGTTTTATGTACAGTTGTATTTACAACGTACCCGGATAAGAGAAGGACGGTTAAAAGGGAGTTTACAATATTTCCTTATCATTTCATGTGATAAAAAAACGTATTTTATATAAAGTAAAATGAAAAAATAAAAGCAGTTAGCTGTATAGTGCATATCGTATGTATATTTTGAATACCAAATGCTAAACTTCTTTGTTCTCATTCTGTTTGCATAGAATTTACTGTTTCTGAAAGTATTTTCATCTGTGTGTGTCACTGTCAAAATTATTATATTAATTGTATGAAAATTGAACGCACAGGAATATAACGGTATAACATAAAACAAGTCATGGGAATTGAATTTGAAATGTTTTGATTTGGCAAACCTACACATTTTAAATATCCTGTTCATAAGCACCTAAAATGGACCTAAAATAACTGTTGGTGTTATGAGAGAGAGAGACGAGAACCCATTTCCTGAAGGAAGTAATTTTCAACGGAATGCCTACTGGAAAGTAACAAAAAAAAACTAAACTGCAAACGACATTTTCCCATGTCACCAGAATACATAAATTATTTATAAGTGCAACGGTAAAAATTCTATATTCCATATTTGTTTTATTGTATTAATTTACACTGAGGTTGAACTCTCCTCTGTTCATTTGACCCCGTCTTTTCTGCCACCCCCTATCTGGGTGAAACCGAAAGACTAGACACAGGAACAGGATAAAATAAAAAATACAATCCTAAAAAAAATGACAAATGTCATAATTTATGTCCGTTTAATTGTATGGCGCAGCCAAGCACAAGGTTTCAAACCCAGTCAATTATTGTATTGTTCAGTAAATCTATACCATTTTTTTTCACTAATAAATATGTGCGTGGGTGTTTTTATCTACAGGTAAGGTGGGATGTGACCTTAAGGGCAAGGTGGATAATGAAAAAAAGAATAGATACCGGGAAATGGAAGTTCTCGCTATATACAGTAGTGCGCACGCTTTTGTTGTGTGAAATAGTGTTCGCACGAATATATTTTGTTGGATTTGCAGATGTATGAAAAATCACACAATTCATTGTCAACTAAATTCTAGCTATTCGAAGTTGAAAACCAACTATTCACACACATTTATCCAGATGTTTCCTTCCGAAAATAACACCCACGCGTGTATCATTAACCAAATTAGAATAGTGCAACTGTTAAAAATGGCGTGTATTAATTGAATGGAAATGTTTAATTTCGGATTTCCGGAGAAACACAATGTAAGTTAAAGGTACATATTGTGATGTCGGTTAGGGTTACTGTAAAAAACAAAAAACAAAACTACATTATAAACATCTTTGATTCCATTAAATTTATACCTAGGGATCCAAAAATTTTTAAAAAAATATTGCAAATTCAGGAACAAAAAGTCAATAAAAAATATATTACATTTTTCTTAATTCTTTCAAAACAGGATATTTGAGAATTATTTTAGAATGCAAACATACCTATTTATGCAGAATCGTGTTAAACACGTATCACCTTATTTGTATAGATTAGTTATCGTCATACCTTTACATGTTCAACTAAATGTACCTCGCATATGTAATTCAGAACCAAAAAATTCATAAAAACAGATTATTTGAGAATTGTTTCAGAATGCAAACATACCTTGTATTTATGCAGAATCATGTAAAATAATTATCACCATATTTGTATAAATTAATTATCTTCATACCTTTACATATTCAATTAAATATATCTTGCACGTGTAATTCAGGAACAAAAATTCATAAAAAACATTTTACATTTTTCTAGAATTCTTTCAATGAATTCCGAAAACAGATTATTTGAGAATTGTTTCAGAATGCTAACATACCTCGTATTTATGCAGAATTGTGTAAAATAATTATCACCATATTTGTATAGATTAATTATCGTCATATGTACATTTACATATTCAATTAAATATACCATGTACTACATGTAATTTCATCGTTTGAAATTTTAATTCCAAAGCTTCAATTTAACTCCTACGTATACTAGCTTTTACCATTATCCGCCCACGTGTCACGTGTGTATATGCATTTCGGGTACATGACCCTTAAATGTAAATTCTAGACAAATTCATTGTTGATGAATAAACAAATTGTATCTGGTCGAGGGCATCGGAAGAATAGTACAGAGACATCAATGGCCCTTCAGCGAGTCAGCTCCTTTGTGTTTATTCAGAGGTTAAGTAAAAAAATCCTGATTGCACGTTAGCCTGTGATCTTGATTAAAGCACATGAAGCAACAATAAGTTGGAGCGGAAAACTTTGAAGAATTACAATGTAGAACCCCTCAAAAATGTGAATTAATCAAATTTAATGGACAGTTCATCCAAGTTTAAAATGTGCTACATCATCGGCTTCTGATATATCGAACTTGTGCAAGAAAGGAAGGAGAAAAAAAAGCTTCACAAATAATTTACTATCGACAAGAATTACAACTTTTTTTTTTGTTGCTATCCCGCATTTCACGAATAAACTGCACCATTTCTTTAATTTAGAAAATGGTACTTCACTCCTATTCAAATGATTTAGGCGCCCCCTGCTTTGTGCACGAAGCCCCTCGATATATTTCCAATAGTTTCCAATAATGGAAAGACGAAGTCGTTCAATGGAAAATGGGGGTTGATGGATGAGGCAGACTGCGTGAGTGTGTGCCATATAAGCCCAACTTTAGTGGCATCGTAGGATGATTTCAATTACTAGGGCTCATCTATCCAAAGAGCTCAGCAAATGACCGTTTAATTGAGCAGGGACTTCATTACAGCCCTTATGACCAGCGTCAAGTACAAGCCGTGTGCACGCTAGGAAATTAAGTTTTCAAGATTAATAGTGACACTTAAAGTTTAGTCCATTAATCCCGTGTATAGACCTGTACAACACCTGCTGTATGAAATATACAGCATGGTGTAGCACAAATAGTCCGCATACAACTTTTTGTGGAACAGAGGTCCCCTCAGTTAATCAAAAATACCATACTTAAACAAGAATCAAAATTTGAAACAATTATATAATGTATTATAAAGTAATTTAGTTTAATTAAAATGTGTTACACTTTTAATACTCAAGACCAAGTGGTATGTTAAAACGTAGAATCGAAAACATTTCCTTATTTTGAAACGTGTTAAATAAAAAATAAAATTCCACTTAAAAACAGAATTGATTCATTTTAGGGGGAATTCAGAAAAGAATGGAAAAAAGCTCGAATGGCAAGTGTCAACTAAACTATAACTTTTCATGTTGCATCTTGTAACAACGTGCATAGCAATTAAGAAGGGCCTTAGGTCCTTTTTGCTTGCAGTCTGATGAAAGCAATAACAACAGCTATTAGAAATTTCTTTACTTGCTTTAAGTTGTGATAAATAATGCACGACACTATGTGGCAAATGCGTTATTTTCTTAATTAAATATTTATTTAAGAAACAATCAATTAATGGCCGCGATAAAACTACTCATTTCAAGATAAATTATAGCAGCTAAGCCACCTTCATTTACTCTTCTGGTGCGTATACATTATGGCACAGAAATTCCACATCAGAACAAAGTTAACATTTCTGACAAATTTACTCGGATGTAATCAATTATATGAAAAAGGAAAAAAAAATTATGGTAGATGGTTGCGTGTTTTGTGGAATTATAGAAAAAGTACACCATAAAGTATACTGTATTCGCAATTGTACAAATATAACTGGAATAAAAATGATAGTATACAAATAGTAAATTTCAGAAAATTCATAATTGTGTTAATCACTCCAGATTCTTTTTCCCCATTTAATCCAGTGTTACTGAATTAACTTTTTAATGATACTCGAATCTTTCTATACAAACTTGCTTCGTATACAGTATGTAGGTACATTTACTTGTGTACGCACATACAGTATATAGAATTATACTTTACGAGCTCAAATATAAGATATGATTGATTTTATACGCAGTTTCATCTCGAACACACGCATAAACTAAAATTAAAAATACTTGTTAAAAATTGCGACGTGTCATTCATTTTTTGTTGTTGCAAACTTTCATGTAAAGTCGTGCATACTTTGAAAATATAATTTACTTATCTATATTTATCATAAAATTTAAATGTAGCGTATATACCCTCCATGAAATGCATCTTTCTCATTTGTGTTTCGCTATAGATGTGGAATTGAATTACGTTGATAGACAGGTATATACCAGCCATTATAAGCTCATATGTTCATATATATGCAGACTCCACATAACACAAAGATGAGGCTGGGCATAATAAAGCACTCAGGCGGAACTGGCTATCTTGTCAATTACTTCTTCAAGATGTCAGACTAACTTTTCGAGATGCAAGGACTATATATATGACAGTTATCTACTTTTCAATAATAACGTCGAAATTATATTTTCTATAAAGCACATGCATCTAGAAGGTTTCCATATGTACAGTAGTTTATACAGTATACGCTTAAAAGAATCTAGTCCTGAAAAAAGATAATCTCAAACTGGTATAGCATTACAAAGAAATAGCGCATTCGTAAAATTTCATGAGAAAATTCGTTTTCAATGATTTTCTGAAAACTTTGAAGTACTATTCCACCCTAAGCAAGGCCACTCTTACAAAATATCATCTTTTAACAAAAAAAAATCTATGCATATAACCCTATATAGGAAAATGTAATTGAAAAGTTCGATTTCATAAAAAGACACTTCACTTCAATCATACACGAAAAATACCTGAATGAGCGAAACTAGGATTATTGAACTCAAATATTCAAAAATTGTAATATGCATAATAAACATAACGTAGCAATATCCATTTCAACCATTGTTATTATGAACAATCGCAACATTTATATATGAAACTATATCCATATAAGGCAACTGCCATTAAATATAACGATTTTTTTTACTAAAGATTTAAATTAGTCATATTTAGCGACGCACACTATAATTAAGATACAAAACTTTCATGATTGGACATCCTGGCAATTACACTCAAATTGAGCACCATCTTTTAAGCTGCACTGATAGACAGGCAACGTAATGCACCATGTCTATGTTAACGAAAAGCTCATTTGCATGTAACATTTAATAAAGGTTAAAAGGGTGGCTACATTGCTATTCTTTTACGCACGTAAACCCTATATGCATTTACATCGCAGATTTCTCGAAGGCCTTATATATAAAAAAACCGTTAGTGATTTTTTTTTTAATTTCAACAGGCCCAAAACATAATCCCACATTGGGTTTTAAATCCAACAAATACAGAGTAAATTAAGGTAATAAATTAGCAGGCATTAGATATAGTAGAACTTAGAGACTTCATAATAGCGAATCGAGTTTAGCCTCAAATTGGAGTAATAAGGGGGAGAATACATAATGAACCCATTAAGCATATGCACACCACCACATATTAGAGGTCGTAGTCATAAATGCATTAATTATTCCCGTATCACGATAGCTGTGGACTATTCAGGCAAGACAAAAGTGGTGCAGAAATGAAGTCATAAGTAATATCAAGTAATGGTGGATTTACCGTTAAATTTTAATATATTCATAATGGGATGCGATATACGTGTTCCTCAAATGAAAGATATGAGACGCGTTAAGATTAATAAGATAATTCTGCAATCAGGCAGAACACGCCGCGTTTCAAATTAGAAACAAATCGCACATAACCTTGCCTCTTAGCAACTTTTCACTTTTAGCACTTTATCCGTGCGCACTTGAAAAGCATTACACAAATCACCCTCATCGAAAGCTTTAAACAACTCGTGGAAAAATTGTAATTTACGAGCATTTTATACATACATGTGTGTGTAGAAAAAGGAATCCAACAACGGATATTATATGCATTTTGCTAGCATGCATGCCCCCTATCGTCGGGGCATGGGAATATTAAGGCCGACCTTTACAATTTTTTAAGAGTGTTAATTAATCTAAAAGGCGTTATCGCTATAGCAAAACAGCAATATCCCTGGTGCCTTCGAGCTTATAAATTATTGGGATTCCGCGTGTTGAAATTCTGTTTATGGTCTATAATCCGTACAAAATTAAGATAATTTAGCAACATGACTTAAAAAGTTTTCATCGAGCACTATAAAATCGTGATTAAGTAAAGATAAAAAGATAACTTTCTTCTCCGGCTAATTAGAGGCTACAGAGCACGGTCCCATAGTGGTCCATACTAAAATTTTAACAAACTATAACGATATCTTTATTACATACATAAACTGAAAACTTGTTTCAGTTCCTTGCTCTTTTCTGTAAGGCCAAATAAAGTTTTGTGTCTTCAGGCTAAATACAATGAAGTTTTGTACTGTTGAACTACAGACTAAAAATCAGAAAAACTTTACTTTGCAAATATCTTTTCTTGAATACTTGCATGAACTTCTGTACTTGTGGTTAGGGTGCCTGTAACTTTCTGAACATTTTTTCAACATAACTATATTCGTCACTTGATCAGTGGCACACGTATACACAGTATATATGTCATTGAAGAATTTTAGCTGCCAACTAATTTGATTGGCAACACAGATGCATCGTATTAATTATTTTCGCATGAGAATGGAAAATATATACATATTAGTTTAAAACATAGGGTCTCAATATTCATTAAATATTATGCTTTAAAGCATGGGGTCCCATATTATCCTGGATCCTCTCGGATTATACTGGTTTGCTTGGATATATAGAAATGTTTTTTTTTTCAACCGGTGTGCCGCAGAAGCTGGTGTGAGGGCCCAAAATTTGAATTTTACAAGTGCTAATTGTAAATAATAAAACATTTAAAATGATTATCATGGATCGGATTAATGAATTCAAAACATGATTTTTCATGAAGTCATTTATAAAATGATAGAAAAATTATCTTTAAAAAAAGTGTGGTGTGTGTTGTGACAATTTTGACTTCTTAATCAGTGTAACACGACAATTTTAGACATAGTTTCGTGTACCTTAAACTTATCTTATAAAACATATATGTATAAAGTGCTCCTATAACCTGTTCAACATGCACAGTGTGAATTTAAAAAAATACATGTCATTATTTAGACAGCAAATGTGGTCTTTCAAAAGTAATAATTTCAAGTATATTTGAAGCATAAAATTTGCAAAATAATCACGTGCACGTCAATGTGGTCAATTTTCTTTATGTATTCATTTGTAACCGCCTTAATTTTGAAACTCGTAACATAGTTATTTCTATAAACAATTTCGAGTTCCAATTACGCGTTTAGATTCACTGATCATCGTGGCAATAAATCAATTGCCTTATGACGTTACATAACTTACAACTTATACAAGCATCTAGATCAAAAGGTTGAAAAAATAACTTGATATGGCATTAAATTTCTCGCAATTAACTCCGATACCTGAACCCGCATATATAGTTGGAGGCCAAGTGCATGCCCTTACATCTACTCATACATTGGTTATATCATATATACAGTGTATTATGTTTTTTAAAAATTTCCGATTTTGTTACATTTATGTGAGACTTCGAATGTTGAATCGTATCAACATTTCCCTGGTTGTGTTTTTTTGCACGTATCCCACCTCCACCTCCTCCTCAATCCCCTTAACTCCTTTATTTTTTTGTAGGGCCCGCCCACGATACGACCCTTCGTGACCGAGGGCGAAGATTGGTGGAGAATTGTTGGTTAGCAACCACCTTTTGTTGTTGGAAACCATTGATGGAGCGTGCCAATCTATAGGTGCACAATGAATAGAAAATAACAACTGGCGCTGGCTGTGTGTACCTGATAAAATGCCTAGCATGACCATCGGTTTTCCTATTGGCCTATAGCCTTTTTTGCTATTCGCATTGAAACGCTTTTTGGGTTCACAGACATAAGTGTTCATTCGCGTGCCGCTGGCATTTGTTGGCATAAATTAATGTTCAAGTAGAACAACAGTTTGCTGCTGCTGTCAATTCAACGATTTTTCCTAAAGTTAACTGATGGCTTCAAATGCATTATTTAAGCAACTTATTATATAGGCTGTTGCTGCTTGTGCTTGTTCAGTTCGAAATGCATAAATGAATATGTTCACGCAACAACAAACTTAGGTCGAACTCTGCAGTAGCGCACACACATATGTACATACAAAAAACTACAACAAAGGAGGGAGTCAAACTGCATTATTCTTAAGCCTAAATGGTTAGAACAGTTCTAGTAGATTTTAATTCGGTTGATTTAGTGCTTTGAATCCAGGGCATAATTTCAAGAACTTTTTTTTAAAATAACGTTCTTCGTGTAAGTATTATAGACGCCTATACGACCTTTTTGATTTGTATAGCACGGTATATATTCTGCACATACAAGGTTCAAAAGGTGAAACTTGTCGTTTGTGACTATACAGGGCATGAACCTGGTAGTAAACATTGGGAATTCCAATTGGGTGAACTCATAACCCGGTTAATATATACCATTGCTGAAAATTTTATGCCAATAAACAGGCATCAAGCTTAAACTAAAATCAAAAGTCGCCAATTTTGAATATTTTTGGATACCATATTCAAAAGTATACTCTGATTTATAAAGTTGTGTAATTCTAAGTGTATTTAATCACTACAAATTGTTAAGTATAATTTTTAATTATTAGATTTCTAACATGAGTGCAACTCATTCTCAACTCCCCTTTCAAAAAAATGTGAGAATAAAAAACTTTTCTAGATAACTGACCAGTTTGCATCATATTATGTGAACATAGAAAATAATTTTTTTATGTTTGTATATTCAGTCCTTGTAATCACTGAAAACAAAATTTTCCACATTTAGATTTATACAAAATTACATACATTTTTTAAAGAAATAATATTTTATAACTCGATTTTTCGACTTCATGTCTAAAGCCGGCTCTCCACCAAGACGTACATGTACGTATATACAAGTATTTACACACATATGCAAAATTATGCACACCTATTAAATGTCATTAATAGCTGTACAATTTTGATATTTACATATATTTAAACAATGGCGGCTGAAACAAACCCGAAGTGCAAACTTTTTTGCATATGTTTGTAAAAACATGTTTATACGTACATGTACGTCTTGGTGGAGACCCGGCTTTAGAAATAAAGTTTACAAACACATTGCAGTATAACCATGACTTGCCAAAAACTGTACATACCTCACTTATTATCAATACGTCACTTTAAATATGAAAACGATGCTACTAAGTTTTCAAATATATCGATCGATGATGACTTTATTTTCCAAATGTTATTTTAAGCATACGTGCATATCTGGACATTTTCCGAGGGTATACAATTATATAGAAGCATTGTATAGCATATAGAATAGAAAATGATTATTAGGCATGGTCACGTGACTCAAGACATGTATGCAGTTAAACTATAATTCTCAACGCCCCTTTCAATAAAATTTGAGAATACAAAACTTTTTCTAGATAACTGACCATGCAGTTTGCATCATATACAGATTAAGACCGCCTAACATCCGGGCATCTAAAAAGTATTTTAATGGGAAATCTTCAAGGCACTAATACCCTAAAATGCTTTTTAATTCCAGCAGGATGAGTTTATAGAGATGATTACCCGGCGTTGTCTACTCAATAATGTGGTCTAAAGCGCTATAGCTACGTACATTTCTATGGGATAATTTTTCATCCGCTAATATTATACATTCAAGCATCAGGATGATTATGCTATTAGGACGTAAGCATCCGTGCATGCCTAATGATTGTCCCGCTTCAACCTTTTCTCCTATCAGCTTCTTAACATGCAAAAGACGGGCCTTAACAATGCGTGTATTCACCATGGAGGTGTGTGACTGGTCTTTGTTTACCAATATCCATTTTATCACGAGCCAGCAATTTTCTTGGCGACTCGCATGCATCGTGTTGTCAAGGCGATACTTTATCGTATTTTATCCTCCTCATCCCCCTTCTCTCCGCACCCCTACTAACATCGACGGTTGCTAATGAAAGGCCACCAAAGGGCATGCTATTAAAAATGCACGAGCCTAATAGAGAAAGCCATAAGAGAACACACGCCACTTGGGCCGTAGCTAGGAAAACCTCACTGGTGCATACTAGGTAAACAGGAGCGGTTGACACTGGCCCGATGGGATCGAAATTTGCATAGGAAAACACATAGCTTTTTGCATTTAATTGGAACAATTTTTTAACTGGCTTTTTTTCACGCAGCGTCCCCTTTTCTTTCACCGAAACGGCGTTTAAATCCCTAAACTCGACGTAAATCCCCAAACACAGATATTTTCATTTTTCTTGTATAAGCAGCTTCACAAAAGAGTTGAGATCTGACGGCATTTTTTTAAATTTTATTGGTAGTGTCTTCCATTATATTTTCATTCAAATCATGCTAGGTTTGCATATATATAATGGACTGACTGCCAACTGAAAAGGTGACGCAACCGTAATTCATGTTGGGCAACCGAGGTGGTTGCTTGCACGTAAACATGGCTGCTTGACTGCTTTTCAATAGGGTCTAGGGACAAAGCTTGTTTACATAATTTAAGATTGTTAACGGACCCTTCTGCTCGTTAACTTTCGTTTACTTTTGGATCATGAACTTATCAGGGGTTCTGTAAATTGGTCGCTCCATGGTTTCTCTTCAACAACCTTCAACAAACTTTTGTTCAGAAATGCTCAGCACCAATGGAAAATGTCTGGTGTGGTGCACAAGTTCGAGCATCAAATATAGGTTCTCATCACTATCCATCTCCAAGATATGTGTATATACGTCATAAATAATATTTCCAGAAATACATCATAGAAGACTTACTAGAAGGGGTGTGTACCTTTCAGCAGCGTTCCTTAAAGTTTCTGGTCTAATGACTTCGTTGAAGACCCCCTTTATTTTCTCAAAATTTACTGAGGACTCAAAAGTTTTTTGATTATGTTAATTATTGAAATCAGATAAATCCGTTACAAACTAACTAAATTCTTTTAAAAGGCTCTGGAAACCCCAGAAAGTCCTCTATATATATATTTTAAGAGCAAAAACCTTATAATATTTTAAATAAATGTATCATAATGATCTATTAATTCTACAGGGATAAATACTCATCACCAAGTTGTTGCTACAAGTGTTATTTAGTGATGGACCAGGTCTAAAAATATTATCTGCCAGGATACAAAGGGGACCCATTTAAAATAATAAGGCTATCATTTCATTTTTATAAGAAATAAGTATAATTCTCAACAAATATTCAGTAGAACCCCTTCAAAATAATACCCGTTAAACTAATATCCCCTCTAAACTAAAACAGACTGCTGGTCCCAACTCGGGCCCCATAGTCAATTTGATATCTCTCTTCATCTATTAATCCTTCTAAACTAATACCAAGCACCAGGTCACATCGATATTCGTTTAGAGGGGTTTAACTGTATAAGGTTTTTACACGATTTCCTTAGTACATACATGTGTAACATATTTTCTATGTTTAAGGAGGTCTTACTTTATCAGGAGCCCACTGGACCCACTTAACAACGGAGAAACTCACACTGTTGCCAACCTCAAGAGTTCATGAGGAAATTGTGAAAATTTCTCATGAACTCTCATAAATTTCGCATGAGAATAGTGCACATTTTCCGTTAACGTGATAGTCAATAAAAATATGGCTAATTCTCCAAGTAATCCGTTAGCAATAAAACATGTCTACTGCATGAGATGAATCAAATTGATCGGAAGGAAAATCAGTAAAATGTAACAAAAATTGCAATTGTGATAACCTTGCATATTTCAGGTCGGTTTTCGAGTCTTAAGTTTTCAATTTTGGGGGGTAGAAGTCCCAAAAATTCCATCTAATCATAGAAACTCATCGTATGTCATCCCCTTACCATTTACTTCGTGGATTTTCCTTGTTGATGTTAAAACAAAGCTCTCCACGAAATCATTAATTCCGGAATGCCATCTTGCATCAGACAACGTCCAGTTTTGTTAACTGTCTGCACATGTTCCATTATAGTGGTTGCCAACATGCATCTTGAAAATAAGGCATACAACACAAATAGGCCTAAGTGCACCGAGAGCATTACACAATAAGGTAGGAGTACGCACACCCACATATTCAGTTTTCATATGAGAAATTGCTCAGACAATTATTACAATGGCGTTTAGCTAAATGGCGGCATTAAAATTGCATAATTTGCGAATTAGAGTGCGGTGCATTTATCGGTTTTGGTTGCGACGGAGGCTGTCATAAAAAGGCAAGTTTTCCCAAAGCGGATATAGGATTACGAGGAGAATGGCAGTCAATGGAGTTGAGGGACTGACAGAACGTGTATCAGTGACACACCTGCGTGCGTTGCAAATCCATCGTACTGGGTCTATATATATATGCCCCAACACACATTTGCCAAATGATGTTAAAGTTGTGTAATAGATATGCCTGAAAAGGCAGAGGATTAGATAGACGCATTTGCATGAGACGTATACATTTTAACCAATACGTGCCAAAAGTGATGCTTTGGAACGAATACGCTTGCTTGGAAATAAAAATTCCAATTAAACAATGAACATGTCAAAGTCAAGACATAGGGCTACATGCTTATAATGTCGTTATACAAAGATCGAGAGATGCGGATTCAATACTGCGGGGCTGCCAACTTATTTGTAAGAATTCAATTTATTTTTTGATAAGATATCAAATGTATTGACGCAGAAAAAGAAAATATTACAAAATTTGTGTTGTAGAAATGTTCAGGCACTAACATAAGCTTATTGTGTAGACATTAGTATCTGCATGCAGATAGACAGTATAAAATTTGGTCATGCCAAACAAAGTTACTTAAAAAGTGGCACACTGGCCAGGATGTCAATTTTTCCCAAAACAAGTACATAGGTCCCCTTAAACATTAGACGATATGTTAAAAATGTAAAAGAACTTTTAGTAGCTTAATAATAGATTTTAACATGAATTTATTTTGAAAAAACAAAATAATTGTAGTTATTTCGTAGAATAATTAAAAGATAACTTTGCAGAGCAGTCGTGAGTGGTCCTTTTTGTATTCTATAGCACTAAATATTTTTAGACCCAGTCCTCCACATCCTAAAAACGTTGTTTACACTTATTCGTTGATTAAGATGATCGTGCAATCCATGGCGAATTTTAAATACAAGTACTTGTAATTAATTTTTTTCAAGGTAATTACTTACATTATATCAGCAATGTCCTCATAATAACTAAACCATGCAAAATCCTTACAGAAAACTGCCACACAATTTTAGAATTTACACATTGCCTACATATTATTTACACGGTTTTAAGATGTCCAACTTTACTCAATTTGTTTTTCATACAACTTTGAATGTATTTTAATTAGTGATTCTTGTCTGTTAAACATAGAGAAATTTACAGAATAAATTTCACAATATGGATCGCCCTGCACATGAACTGTCCCAAATATACATCACTGGAAACTGGAGCAACGTATATGTTAGTTTTCATTTAAAATACATGCCATGGGGTCCTTAAACGGTTATGACAAGCACGCTCATAAAAACAAGAAAAAATCTTGCTTGGCACTGCCATTCCACCATTTTGGCTTAGAGGCAATGCGAAAATATCTAGTCTATTACCCAATCTCTAGGGAATGGATACTAATGCATTTTATTTTTATTTTTTTTTCCGCAAAAATCAACTAGACACTCACTTTTAGACCCGTATTCTTCCAT
The DNA here is from genome assembly GCA_034696685.1 of Julus scandinavius. Taxonomy (NCBI): domain Eukaryota; kingdom Metazoa; phylum Arthropoda; class Diplopoda; order Julida; family Julidae; genus Julus; species Julus scandinavius. The sequence goes on along the minus strand of JAQGAE010000115.1, from coordinate 1,167 downwards.
TATTTATCGTATACCCTGCAATTTCGACTCTGCTTTGCAAGTTGGCCTTATAAGAGGAACGAGGCAGAGAGACTACATTCGTCCGTATACACGAATTGAATACTTTATTAGAGTTCAATACAGCTTATTGCTTTGTATATAGTCAGAAATGTATTCCGTATTTTTTTATAGCAGCGATTTTCAATAAGCCCCCCCAACTTATGCATCTCGCTGCCTAAAAAGCTTGGTGGAAGAGCTTCTGCCTTGAATGCAGATTTCCTTTTCATATAAGTCTGGTGTATAAAACTCGGGTTTTTCCGTGCTATGATTGGATATGTAGGCCCACGCGCTTATACGCGAATAATGGCATGCTGTGTTTTTATGCTCTAACTTGCTTGAACTATAGGCAGGCACGGGTCTATTCGCTTTTGTACACAGGCCATGCTCACGTTTAAGAAAAGTGCAAGGTTTCTGTCTGCTGCAATTTCATTTGAATGCAATATAGGTAGGCCACGCTTTTATGAATTCATCTAAGCTTATGGCATGCCTTTATTATCTACCCAATGGCATTCAACCCCTTATGAACTTCATATTGAAAATGAAATGCAGGCCCCAGCTAGCTTGCTCCTATAAAAAGATCAAGACTACGCCGGAGCTCCCGTACGCTCTTTGCATAAAAGAAATTCGACCTATAAACGTGGTTGGCTCCGGTTATTGGTGGTTTTTTAGCTAATAAACGGGGTTATATGAGAAACTTTATGAAGGTTCACAACTTCGCGTTTATACTCCAGCCTGTTTTCATGACTTTATTGCCAGTTAAGATTGGAATTTAAGTCGTTTGTATGCCCAAACATATGCCCCATTTTGAGGGGAAAAGAGCTGAAATGTTTGCACTAACGCTGCCAGGTGATTTAAAAATACATCCCATGTCTGGAGCGGATAAAAGTTTTGGAAATGATTTTCTTGCACGTAATAATACCACGGGGCTAAAAATTGCATAGAATATTCAATTTAGAAATGATAATTTTATTTTTCAATTTGATGCACTGGGGTGGCGGATATTCATGATGTTAGGAAACACCAAAACGAAAATTGATGGAATTTTCCATAAATCCAATTTGAATTTTAAGATATTGCACCACTTGTGATTAAACCTGGTTTTAATTGAGGAAGCTGTTTGCCAATTGT
>JAQGAE010000114.1:0-56292 GCA_034696685.1 Julus scandinavius | reverse complement strand
ATCTCTTTTTGTTTGGCTGTAATTGTGTTTTAAAATTTCACCCATTGAAAGTGATAGGGTTGTGATCCAGCTTAAGGAGAAGAGACTTTGAAATTCATTGCACAAGTTCTATAACCTATGTTTTGTTTTTTAAAAGAATTACCTAAAATGTAAAATACCGAGTTATACAATATAATTTTGGTCATCAAAAAAATTACTAAATGAAAAATTAATTAAAATAAAGCAAATTCTGTTCATGCATTTGGCATTCATCAGACTGCAGTTCACCTCCAAAGTGGAATTAAACGCCAATGATTGTGGGTTTGGTCAAAATGAATAACAAAATGAAAAAAAAAAAAAAATTGATTTTTATGTTCCTAACTTTTCCTGGTCATTGTTGGACAATTCTACAACAGTCACACTGCTTAAGTTAGGGAGGTCATGGTCATACGTACTTTTAGAAGCCCTAAGCCCAACTGAGCCAGATGGCCCTGTAACATAAACCCAAACAAAAAGAAATCATATTAAATAACTAAACCAACATTTTGTAAATAAAACAACATCACCATGTTAGAAGAGAAATAGATGAAGCCTGTAACTAATAACCGCACCCTTTTCAAATTTGATAAAAAAAGTATGCTATAATTATATTCTTTAAAATGTGAAAGCATGTGTAATTAAAGCAAATAATACAAGAAAAAGAACGAGCTGCAAGATATGGCTCAACAATTTCAAGTCTAACATTTTTTTTTGGCAAAATTGTTTGAAAAATCAATGTTGTTCTTTGTAAATATACTGTATGTAATGTTCAATTGCTTGAAATTGAATATTTGAACTTTTTTGTATAAAATTAAGATGATACATATGTTTTAAAGCAATACTTCAATCAGATTAGCATATCAACGCTTTCATTTGTTACTAATTATCAATTCAATTACCAATTTAAAAAAAAAAACATTTTCAGGTAATGTTACCAAGTTGAAAGTTAAAATTACAACTTTTTTTAGTTTGTTGACTTAAGAGTTTTATACTCTCAAATAACACTATTCAATTCTCTGGGTAGTATACAATATATTGTGGCTAATTAGAACTGGCTAATTTTTTTTTTAAGTTGAAAGCAACCATGTCTAAAAACAACAAAAAATATCAATTTCATTGAGTGGTTTTCATGCATATTGGTACAAAATGCAAACCAAAGGTGTTCAAGTGATATGAATTTTTAGTCAAGCAATATATGAAAAGAAGACAGTGCATCATTGCTAGGTAATCACAGAACCAATTTGAATATAATAATTCAACATATCTAAACAGCAGAGAAAACTATTAACTATTAAGCTCATGAAAAAACAAAACAGCAAGATTTCTATAGAGCCAATGCACATGTGCAATCATTTCATATGTTTTGCAATTGAATAATGATACGTTATTTTATAACTAAGTGTAAGATATGTTTTTCATGTATTACTGCACAAGATATGAACCATGGGCAACTAAACTCAATTGCATCCATGCAATTGTGCCAATTAAGATTCAATATACAGTGTTCATGATTAGGCAATTACAAAACAAAAACATGGAAGTTTGTAATCAAAAATGAACTAGAAAATAATTTTGGGAATTATTTTATATGAAAACAATACTAAAATGTGGTTGCAAATCTGCACGTTACAAGTATGTTTAGGAATAAATGCACCATTGCTGAGCCATAGAAAGTGAGATGGTGATTAGTACATGGTGGTTATGTTATTACAAAGAACAATTTTACATGTACAAGTATATCATAAATTGTACATGAAATGTATTTTGGCAAAACGCCAAATACAGTTCAAAATTATGTACTGAATATGCATTAAATTATTTAAAAAAATTGTATGATGCTCTGTAACTTTTCCATGTTTGTGACTCGTACGAATTAGACATAGTTAAATTTAAGTATGATCAACAATGGTTTTAAGACATCTTAAGAGAAGATTTTGATAATAGCCCAAGAACTATATAAAATTCACACAAAAATTGGCAAATTCAAAACCTCATTCTCCTTACTCATTCCATTTAAAAGTTTGCCCAATATTAAGTTGTGTTTATTTTGAAAATATCACGCAGAAAGACTGAAACCATCAATAAGAAAATCTTGGGACTATATTTTAAATATTATGCCATTCAACAGCTTTTCTTAAACTATTTTAAGGGTCTCCAAAACTTTCATGGAGTCAGTGAAACCATGGGTTCAGCATTGTCATTTTTAAATGAATTAATACATTTTATAATATACGAGTATATTTATTGGGGATTTTGAGAAATGCGTAAAGGAATCTTGAGACCAAAATGATTAATAACCACTTCCATAGAAAATATGATTACTTTTAACATGTAACTCCTAACCCATCAAAATGTAAGTACTAGTACTTTAAAGAATAAAGAAATTATTTTTCATACCGGCAAAATTAAGAGCAACATTAGCGGCATCAAGTTCCTCGGCTGCTTCAGACAACGATCCAGGGCGATATCGCATCGTTACACTCTTTTTCCTGGATGGCGAGTGCTTGAGGGCTGAAAAAGAAGGTACACGATTAGCTACGTTCAATCACCTCTCTTGGCATCTTGCATTATACAATGGGAGAAATAATTTGAAATAGTTTTTTAAGTTGCCTAGGTCTAATGAAATAGTATTTGCAGTTTAAATATTAATTTTTAAGACCCCCAAACAATGGTAGATACTATGAAAATGATGTTACCTATCGTTCACATAATCTGATTACAAAGTGCTTTCAAATAAGTAAGAATTAAAGCATCTAATATTTTCCTACCTATGTAGCTAGAAACCAGTGTTCTAAATTTACGATGAAGGCCTTTGATCTCGGGAAGATCCACTAGAGGACATGCCAAATGGGAGAGACAACGGAAGAGAAACAGAGGAAAGAGACATTATTTTATGACACCCAGAGATAGCAAGACCATTCCACAATCAGGAATGCAACAAAGTGGAATACAGAATGACACCAGGAAACAGAGTAGACAAATAGCTATGCTAATTGCACCTGATGAGACTCCCTCTGCACAGAATAACAGTAAAACCACAACTGTTTTGAAATTTCAACATTTTTTACATTTTCGATTTTTGAAGAAAAAAAAAATTGAATTGCTTTTCAAAATTTAACACACAAGGCCTTTAAGTTGTTCAAATATTATTTAAAACTTAGGTGCATTTCTTAAAAAGCAAGCGACAAAAATTTGTTATTACAAGTTGCTCGAGACACTAACACAAAACAATGATAATTTAATTAATTAATCATTTTAACATTACTAACATTCACAAATAAAAAAATAAAACGAGAACCAAACGTGTATGTGGTTTTTATAGAAAATAACAAGGACTAGGTGGTTAGGAAGTTAACAAATAAATGACAAACTGCATTCATGCAAAAACAAATAATGGAATCATACTAAAAAGTGTAGAAATCACACCTCTGCATTGTTTATTAGATGCAATGAGGTTTAGCTCATCAGGTGAATACATGTTATAATAAATAAGTCTAACTATTTCGAAGCTAATGAAATAAGGCTAAAGATGATAATATGAATAAAGAATATCCAGTGAGATATACTAAATTCTTATGTTCTAGCTTTGTTATATTCAAAATGACCTTTGGTGGTATAAAATGTTCTAACAAAACCTAATTCCACGGCTGAAATTAGAGAAAAAAAATCAAAAACAATCATTTTCACGATATTTCTAAAAAAAGTTCACTTTGCCATCATGACCTGAAGATTTGCCCACAGTAATGCCCACATTTTGGCAAAATTATCCATCATGCGTTAGACTCAATATTGTAAATAAGAATACAGTAGAACTCTGTTAAGAAGTTTTTTCAAGTGACCGGACATAGTATGGGTGTTACTGGTATATTAAATATATGGAATTCCCACATCTAATTCGTGTTATGAACATTTTGTTTTAACATTACATAAAAGTATTCCTCGGCCGAGAAAAATTATTTTTACCTTTTTTTCGGGTTCTATGACAAATGCGCAGAAAAGAGAAAAGCGCGCACATACTCAAACCTACCAAACCTAACCTAAATACACTTTCTATAATTTTTATATTATGTGGTAGCAGGAAAAAATACATTTTAATTGTATTCTTGGGAACATGAGATCAGACTTCATAAATGGAAACTATAACTGTGAAAACATTAACCTGAGGTTTACTTGCAACCTAAAAAATTGCACTTTTTACAGGGATGAGGGAACTTCTTCAACTGGTTCTACTGTATATAAATGGCTTATTCCCAACATTTTAATAACTATTATAATTTTGCAATATCAGTTATAAAATGTATGGAGAAAATAACAGTTATTCTTCCAATTACTTGTTTAGATTTGATTTGTATCTTATTTATAAACATTATTTGAAAAAAAAAAAGCTTTGGCAAAGGAAATAAGAAAAAATAGTTAACAAATTAAAAACATAAAAAAGGTAAACCACAAAATGGCAGTATATTGGATAAATTAAAAAAGTAGCATCTAAAATAGCTAGCTTGCTCTAGTTAAGAAGAAAAAATTACCATTTCAAAAGTAATTTATAACTTAAATTTCATATCCTTGAAATAATACAAGAATAGACTGTCAAAAATATGCAGAATAAAGATTTCAGCAATAAATAAGCAGAGGAGTTGAAAACTGGCACACCAGCATGCAACTCTTATATATTTTCATAAAGAAAAAAGCACAAAAAAAGATTATTTAGAAAGAGTATTATTTTTCACCGTAATAAATACAAATTTCATTGTTACATTTCTCTCATTATTGGAAAATGTAAAATAATTTCCACAATAAGAAATTTATATAAATCTGATATTATCCCTTTACTAGTTTTACCGCTTATTTGCATAGCAAAGGCGTGTGAAAGTTTTGATTGTCGTTCAAAAAAAAAAAGAAAGCATGCAAAAGTAACCTTCAAACAAACGTCACTTACGTGATGGAATCTTTTTGAAAACTGTTGAAGCCATAAAATCCTGGAAACGCTGAGCATAAAACCCGGGTCTATGTACAGATACGGTGTCCTAATAAGTCAAAACATGAATATAAATCTCCAGAAAGTGACAAATACAACTTAGGTAACATATTTTCGAGAAACAAAAATATTAGTGAATAAGAACGTACCCCATCATGTAACATGGACTTCCATGTGTGCTCCAATTTCTTTTTCAACCTATAGCTTTGCAGAATATCGATGATACCCAGAAATAAAAAAAGTCGTTCTCCTTTTGCATTTCGAGCGGGGATACCGCCAGGACTGAAATGGACAATAGCATTTTAGCAGTGCAAGTTCGATCCAAATTAACTTATCAATTTCAAAAACCAAAACGTATTTTTTTTTTTCAATTTCAATTTTATGTTGATGGGAAAGTCCCATACAAGCAAGTTGGGCGAACAAAGTACAAATTTTCCATGTTCGCAATCAAAACTTACGGAAAATCTTCCTCTTCGTCAATTGGCTCAGAATCGGCTTGAATGGCCTCCATTCCCGTGGAATGCGCAACTAGGCGTTGCCTATTTATGGAGCGACTACGTGAAAGTCCTGGACCTCCAGCGGCAGAAGAAACGCCTGAAAACGTCCCGGGACATTGTTTTAAAAAACCTGCATTGAAATCTGAAACAGGAAACAAGAGTGGCATACCATCAGCTTCAGCAGAGGTTGTTGTACCAGCACTCTGGTCTCCTGCATGACGTGATGCTTCCCTCCTCTGCTCCTAAACAGCCAAAGTTGCATTTTATTAATTCATTAAATGAAACATTCAGCAATGCAAACACAGTATTTCAAGCTAACTTACAACTCTTTCCCTATGAGCCTTGTCGAGATTGTGTATTCCAACAAGTAAGCTGTAGTCCATAATTTTGAAACTAGCTAAAACCTAAAGTTAAAAAGATCATCATGATATAATTTCCAGCAAGATAAAAAATACATCGAAGACTGTAGCCTCTCCTCTCACTTACTCTACAATCCCTTTGTATGGTCTTGATTAGAGCATTATACGTTTCTGCCTCTAACAAGATACCTTCGGGATGATGTTCCATAAAATCCAAATCCTTATATGTAGGTGATGGTTTCTTACATTCATGTTTGGCAGCCTTTCGTTTATATGTTGATCCTTTTAAATCATATTTCTGGTGAATTTTAATTGATGATGGCAATAGATTATCCATGACAATTAAACGAACATTTTTTCCTCCAAACTAAATTCGAAAAGAAAGAAAGAAATACTTGGTCAATAATTTTGCAGGCCAGTTAAAGCTCACAGTGGTAACATCCAAGTAAAAATAAAAAAATATATAGAATTCAGACCATATAACAGTACAATCCAAAAAACTTCGGTAAAAGTGTTCGAGGATTTTGATTGAGGTTCTAGGGCATAACGAGAAATCAAATCAATTTATCATAGCTACAAATATGGAAAACGATGTTAATTTTAACAGCTGACTTGCATACCATGTAATAACCTGGAAGTAGCTTTTGAAGAAATTCCCCTTCCTTGTGTTGAACAGTTTTTATGATGAATTCGTCATCAGCTGTTACATAGAAAATGCTACCACTTGCACCAGGGTTTGTTAATTCCCTCATCGGTTCCATGCACATAGACAACTAAAATGAAATTGCAAGATAATGAAATGAAGTTTGTAAAACAAACAAAAAAAAACACAATCAACCAGGAATTCAAACTTACCAAAAAATCATCTGGCTGAATGGAAAATAAATCACGAAAATAACGGAATGCCACCGGAGCGTAGGTTTTGAATTTAAAGTCTGTGTAATGATGAGCTGGTGTGCAGCTGCTGCCCTGACTAATTTAAAAATGCAAGTTTGTAAGCAAAAATTAAAAACTTTAAAGTAGCACATTTAAAAAAAACAAAAAAAAAACACTGTAGGTTGGCGTTCCTGGATTAATATAATTACTTTGGGAAAGCAGTAGTCTCCACAACAGCAAAATCTTGCATGAGTACATCTCTTTCTGGTTTTGACGCAAGACCACCAACTGCATGACTAATGCCCAGTTGTATGGAACCCATGATTTGTGTCGTTTGGATCTGAAATAGTAGAAAATTGCATTAAGTTACGGAATCTCACAAGGCTATCAAATGACAGATTATTTCTTTACCTTTTTATAAGTAATTTGGCCCTCGATATCAACACGCCGATGACCAATTTTCTTTCCAGTGTCATATTTTTTAGGTCTTGGAGTTTTTGGCGTTGCTGAATTAGGAGTAATGGGTCCTCCTGTGGAATTTGCATTTTGTGCTGCAGCAATCTGTTGTTACAAGAAGAAGAAAAAACAGATTGCCATGAAAATGACTCTTCAATAAAAATTCAAGTTAACACATTAACTAGGAAACTTCATAACCCAAACTACATTTGCAAATAAACCTTCAAATAACGTTTACTCACATCTAAAGGCTCTGGTCGGTCTTTCCTTGATGTGCCCCCTCCACCCAGTTCCTCTTCAGAATCATCTTGTTCTTAAAAAAGCATACAAGTTATTAGACGAAGCAGTAACGATGCAGTATTAAAAGCAATTTTTGAACTACATATAGTGAAAAAAATTGCTTAAGATGAACAGTATGGCTATAAACGAGGAATGCAGAGTTAGTAGAAATAAAGAAGAAAAGGTTGGTAAGAATGTCTGAAACACTGCTTCATTCAAAACTATAATCATGATTGCTGATTGAATTAAAGCTGATGCTGCCAAAGAAATAATTCTCCACTACAAATGATTTTTGTGAACTTGGATCCAGTGGGTGGGGGACATAACTCCCCCCCCCATTCCCAAGACATTTGATCCTAGATCCGATACGGCCGCTCAGAATTAAACAATAGTAAAAAGTTGCTATTAACTTATATATGAATAACTCTAAAAATGCATCAAAATTCAATAAGCAAATACCAAGAATGACAGGATGTGCAATGCTAAAGGAAACACAATTTTATTCTTACCAAGGATGCAGCAAGTTACAAATATACTTAAGTGCTAAATTTCTCTCTTATGTATGAAGATGCATGTTTACATATTGCCATGACTATAATATCCTAGTGCAGAGTGCTGTTTCGAGAATAATATCCTGAAATGGTTCGGGAGAGCAAGTCTAGCCTAGAAGAGATTCCTTAATCAACCATGTGCATAAGTATTGTAAAAATTTTACTTGCAAAAACATGAATAATTTTATCAAATTCATCAGGAAATGATGTAATTGCTGGCTTGCAATGGTTGAAGGCAAGATTATTACATTTGATGAAGGGATGCAGTTATTAACCAAACGTTGTTTAAAGTATTAATTAATTTAAAGTATTAAGTAGTCTTCGTACGCCTTTTGCTTTGTATTAATTAGTTTAAAGTATTAATTATTTTAAACTATTAAGTAGTCTACGTATGCCTTTTGCTTTCATTTGGTTTGATGTAAAAGTAACATACATTTTTGCCTTAAAAACTGCATTTAAAAAATGAAATCTGCATGTATGCATGGATTGCTAATACAAATATACATATTAGATATACTGGAGAAGGATATAATTAAACTTGCTACACGAAATCTCCTTCAAAAAATCTCAAGAAGTGTTCACAAAAAAAAACCTTGGGAAGGAAAACTGAAATTTATGAGTTCGCAATGCATATACTGACTAGTTTAACTTCAGCCAAACATTATAAAGATAATAGGTAAATGTTTACAAGTTTATTTAATACTACTAATGGCAGGGCTATTTGATCAGGATAAAAATAAAATCATTTAAAGTAAATAAACGCACTCAATCGTGTTCTCATTTCATCCCAGTATACTACAACCAGAAGCTTATATGCAGATAGGACAATTTAAAGAGCTTAAAGCAGCACAAGACATAGTAACATTCCAGATTATCGGGACTTTCAAGTCACATTTATTTTAATTTTAATTTTTAGACAAATCTATAAAAAAACGTGAAACCCAGGATTAACAATTCAGGTGTGTTGTAATAAGAAATTGCTCTGCCAAGTGTGACACAGTCTGACAAATGTGTATGGAGTAATCTGAAAGAATAATGCCAAAATCATATAAAAAATTACCACCAATCCAAATAACGTTATAATTTTGATACAAAGCCGTCTAATATCAATAAAAAATGATCATTTTTAAATGGGTATTCAATTTTGAATATGATTCATAGCATGCTGCATGTTCCTGAAAACACTAGAGATGTCACAATGATGAATTAATTAGTCAACGTCAACGTTGAATAATTTCTTAGCATTTCATGCAGTTAAATCTTCAGAAAATGTGACCAGCAAAGCAAAATGAAAGAGTATTGGACAGATCTATAAAAATATTTAAACAATGGTCAAATCACTGAACTTATTGGCCAGGTGGTCAATGAAACCAACTGGGTGGTGCTTCCATGCAAAAGATTCTAGGAAAAATACAGTTTGTGTTACATAACCAGTTATCACACCCATCATCCCACATAATGTGGCTTATAAGAAAAGGTGGTAAAGAAAAGGCTACTGGGTATCTTTTCTTCTACCTTTATGAAAAATGTGATATGAAATAAATAATGAACCTCTCATTCCATTTGTCCATGTGTTATTATTATAAGTAATTAATTACTTGCCATGCAGCTGGTTGTTATCAAAGACTAGAAATGTTCAAGGATCAAACATGACCATTTCTCAGAATTTTAACAAATTGATGAAAAGTTTACTGTCTAATGTTGCATCACTTGTCAATCTTTCATCTCCATTGAAGGTCCGCCTAATGATATCAGAACTAGAACATGCTTAGCAAAATTATAAGACACTACTGCAAATTCAGAATATAATATTTACGCAAAGCCAAGTAGTGCATTAAAGAGAATTAGCTAGGAACATAGGAAAGGTACTAACATTTCAGATTATGGAGTATTATTTACTGTATACAGATAAAGTATGCAGTGTATGATAATGCATGGGCAGCATATATGTGATAGTACTTTCATAACCTGTTGTAAGATATGGCTATCAACATCGCAGCACAAAACGTTTTGAAGTGTTTTCGTTATGCAATGTACTTTTTCACACGATTTTTACATTGTTATCTAGAACATAGTATTCACCGAGTAAAACAGAATTAGGAGAACACTTATTTTTCTCATAGTTGCTGGAATTTTGGATCAATCTTTTAAGAATATTAAAAAAAAGTGAGGTTTTAAATTATTCCAGAAGAACAAGAGAGGCTTATCTTAAAGCTGCACATGGATGACTTGAAATGAACTATCTAATTACAAAGCACCAAACAACAGAAAGGAGGGGAGGGGTGTGAAGGAGTTACTGCATTCCTATGTGGAAACTTTGTTGACACCAAATAAATCATCACAGTGAATATGTACTTGATAATAAATATTGGCTCTTAAAGTTTCAGCATGAGTGAAATTGCTTAATGTCATATTGGCAAGTGAACATATATTTTCATATAATTTCAGTTAAGATAGTTGCAATAATAAAAACCTAACATATCGTCAATCATGCTTACATTTTAAAAGAGGTAATAAAACAGCTCAAGTGATGCATACACGGGAGCCGCTTCCATGGTATAGAAGAAAACGACGAATGCAAAATAACATTCAATGTGTCAAAGTTTGGAACCATACTTGAACACGAGTCTGACAACGAAATTCTCATTCATATTCTACAAGTTGTAGTTTAATCAAGAGTGTAGCAAATTTACGATCCAGAACATGTCAAATTGTCAACTATATATCCATGGGAATTTATATCCACCTGATCATTGGTGGAATTGCATGAATAAATTAAAAACATACAAAAACCAATAGCTACTGCATAATGTTCTTCTAGTTATGACCACCTGAACGTATATGAATATTTAAAATCCAATTTAAATGTCTAAAATAGGCACTTCTCCCTAACCTTTCTGGGAAAAAATGTACTAGCAACAGCTCTCTATGCTGTATAATCACAAAAATGAATGTATCCGAGCTGAGAATTCAGAATATGTGGAGGTACATACAGGTACGTACAATCTGTAGCTAAAAACAATCAAGCAATAAATTGAGATAAACTTTTAAAAATACCAAAAATTGCTCTACGATGTCATAGCATCGTGCTATTTCAGACTGATCATCAGCAGTTCAAGGTGTTTTATTATTTGGTAAAAAAAAAATCTTCAAGATAGTATCACCAGTTACTTAACATTAAACGTAATTTAATTACACCTTCCACTTAGCAAATGCGTTTAACTACATTTCCTGCAAGTCAGAAGACGGAAAACAAATGCAACAAAAACCTGAATATCTACAAGAACAGAGCATTGTTAAGGATAAAAATGTTCAATTAATATATTTTAACTGATTTGAAAAGACACCTAGGAAGAGACAAAATCAAAGTAATGTTTAGGCCTAGTAGGTCACACAAATAAATGTCGCTTGATTACACTCATTTGAGAAATTAATATCGCATTAAAGCGGACAAACAAAGCAATAAGTTAATCTAAATTTTGATCAAAATGGCAATGAAATCTTACCTTCTTCGGAGGCCCTTTCGACAGCGGTAGACGTTTGAATAGCAGAGGTTGCCGCAGACGAACATTCTGCAGCTGCCATATTGAAAATTGTTTTTCAATGAGCAGTGAAGTAATCGCGGTTCCGACGTTTAGTCATCCACAGTCAGCGTAGCATGGTTTCTACTTCTTTAAATTACTGACGGAAATACTTCAAATTCTGTCCAAACTTAATCCGATAATATTATACCATTTCACGATTATTGCAAGTATTGTACAAAAACACCGACTTGGCGAAGAAACCACCCACAGCATAAATAAAAAAACTACTAACAGAGCGCATGCGCCAAATATCTTTCCCAAATCCAATATGAGCGTTGATATGGGGTAGGTCCACTACTTCGACGCACACGTCTTTTGTCAATTTGTGGCAATCGCAAACAAAATTACTGTTTAAAAAATCGTGAATTTTCAAGTTTGCATAAGTTACACTTTTTTATATTCGGCTACATATAAATTTAATTCATTACGTCGAAATAAATTGTGGGAATGGTGACGTTCTATACTTTTTGAACTGCCCTAGCAGCCATCTTAAAGGCGGGGCTACGGCCCACGATGGGCAGAACTTGATGCATGTTGGGAATATGGGCAAGGGCATTTGTCATTAGAAATCTTCCACCCTTTTGTTAATTTGTCTTCATGTGCCAGAATTCCTTTAAAATAAAGTAATAAGGATATAATAAAACTTATCCTTGTATAGCAGAGAAGATACAAATGATTTTGAAGGACAATAAATGTAAATAGTAGTATATAGGACTATAGGTCCCTTCTAAAGTTGTCTGCATTAATGGCGGCCAATATGCAACATTTTTAATTTAAATGGACAAGTATATTTTAGTAAAATTTTGTATATTTAATATGTGGAATAAATCTTAAGAGATTTGTCTTCAGTAAAATGATGCTGTATTAAATTTAAGTACGTACAACTATGTATGTATAAAAACAGCACTTTATACTTTTTACACAACACTCATAATAATATAAAAATTAAACATATTTTGCTGCATGAATCCAGCATGCAGGTGGTCCAATCAACATCCTATTTCTGCTATATTCAGCATCAAACATGCATCCCAATTTAAAGAAGCAATAGGAAAAAGAACTGAATCAGGATATTAAACACTATATCAGTGCAATATATATACAACTTGCCAAGAGTTTCACTTCATCTTGTTACTGTATAGAAATGTTTTATGAGAAATATTCATTTTTTCCCGTAGCCACTTCTTTTTCCTTTGCGTCTACAGATGATACATCTACCTCTTCTATAGCCATTATTGCTTCTTCTAGAGTTAATATTTCCACCGACTCCACTTCCTCTGTAGCCAGTATTAGCATAGCCTGGAAGGCTACTGCCTCCGAAGCCAGGATTGCCATAGACCCCGATACCACTTCCTACATAGCCAGGATTGCCATAGACCCTGATGCCCCCTCCTCCATAGCCAGGATAGCCATGGACTCCAATGACACCGCCTCCAATGCCAATGCCACTTCCGATATAACCAGGATTGTCATAGACTCTGAAGCCGCCTCCTACATAGTCAGTAATACCATATCCTCTGATGCCGATGCCACTTCCTCCAAAGCCATGATTACCAAAGATTCCGGTGCCACCTCCAAAATCAGTAATACCATAGCTTTCGATGCCTCTATAGCCCGGATTACCATACACCCAAATGTCACCTCTTCTATAGTTAGCATGTCCATAGTCTCTGTAGATACTGTCATCTTGACGACTGCCACCATAACGTTCTTGTGATTCATATCCTCTGCTTCCATGTCCCTTCATACCACCACGTACATAGCTGCCAGAAGCTTTCAAAAAATGGCTGAAGCATAATAGTGTTAAAAAAATCTGCAATAAATGATATTCTCTTAGTAAATGCATCAATCGTGGATAGAAACACTGAAATGTTCTATATGTAAATACCATTTTAGTCATGCTTCCATTTGTACACGGCAATGAATCCATGCTTAACTTCATTAACTCTCAGATGTATTAGTAATGCAATACACCCACTATACCGCGTTTTATACCACTGTCCAAGATACCTAACCCATTACAGGTTTTTTTACCCAAAAATTAACATGGATTTCCGGTGAAATATAACAAGTCATTCACAGCATTAAGATAGAAATTATAACCTCCAACGTAGTTACCTATATATAATACCATTTTTGACATCAACCGCCTAGACAAAAACTGCCAAACTTTACTTTGAAACAAGTTTGAATGGCGAAATATATGCTTTGTCATCTAGAAAATTCATACAATCAAGGCTAAATGAAGCTGATGGGTTGGGGCTTAATGGTTTGGATATGTCCAGTCTGTCACATAAATACATAAAATATCAATTTTTTATAACAAGTATTATCTAAGCAGGCATGAAGTAATGAAGGTATATAAATAGGTTACTGGGTAAAATATGGAATGAAAAGTTCATTATGTCAATTTCTTTAAAGGGTGACAGAATTTCATGATCACGGCTAATGAAATATCTCCTTTGTTCCCATTTTCTATATCAACGTTTCTCAAAGTATGGTTCCTCGTGACAAGTGGATCTACGATATGGTCAAGACCCTTTCATTGAGTCTACAAGGTCAATATTTCTACCAAAATGGTGTTATTTACATTAATATACCACAAGTCTAGTATTGGTATTTTTAAATTAACTTACAAATTTATATTTTCATCTTGGAATATTAAATGTGTGGTAAATAAAATATAAATTTTTTAAATTCTTGAATATTTAATCCTGTAATAGAAATATGAATAAATAATATAAAGATTATAAAAACAAGCAATTCTATTTATTTCTTTAAATATATCTACACTATAACATTTAATGTTATCAATGTTAAACCTCAATAAATAGCTCACTCAGGTTTCCGTTCAAAATAATCTTTCTCTATGCGCAGACACAGCTCGACTAGGTTTTTGTAAGATCTAATGATGGTAGCCAGACGGTTGTCAGGCAGTGGAGTTGTGAGAATTGTAAACAGATGACCAAACACAAGAGCATCTAATTCGGTAGGTCTGTAATGAATAATTTAGAACAATCTAGTCTCCATTAACAAAATGCTAATTTTATTATTATAGAAAACTCACCTGTTATTGAAAAAGTACATATTTGTATCTAGCCTTTCAGAAAGTGCATTGCAGCAGTCAGAAACTTCAGCATACACCTAGAAATAGAATAATATTTTGCATGATATAAAGTGTTCATTCTAATATTAGTCAAATTTTATAAAATTGATATTACAAAATATCTAAAAAAAATGTTTCCTCATTAATTCTTGACAAATGCAACAAAAATGACTTACTTCATCGTGTGATTTTTGCTTCCATCCAATAGCAGCTAATTTCCTTTTTATTTGAGCCTGCTTTCTCCAAACCATAATATAATTCAATGGAAATGGGTACACTGAGCTGTATCTTGGTTTCGTAACCTTCGTAAAATAAGGCAAATCTCAGAATTGATGAGATTTAAGTGGAGGTTCAACATACAAACGTGTTACTTACCTCTTTCATAGTTACACCATCACACCAAGAAATGTACAGCTATAAAAAATGAAAATATGCATTATTATCTACCATACGTAAATTACCACAAGCACTTTAATTGAAGATCACAAATGCAAAATTTACCTCTGCATTGATAAGTACATTGCTGACTAATGACATGTATGCTCGCATGTCCCCTTGTTGTGGAGTATCTAAATGACCACTAAGCTGGACGCCCTGCAAGCAATTAAAAGCTAATCTTAAAATCAAAGCTTATTGAATTTGATGACAACGGTTAAACATTGTACCCTACCTTGTTGCTGACGAACGAAACTATAGGATCAAATTCAGAGACAACAAATGCTCCAGATTTTATGAATGGTATATTTCCTTTAATAAATGTACAAATTTATTAGAAACAGCATAGTATATTAAGTCTGAAGACTTCCAATAAGACAATTTTGGATAAACCCGGCCTTCATACAGAGTTGTCCATGACAACCACAAATTCTTCACACAAATTTTAAGTTAACATCTAAACAAGATGTTCAATTATAAAATCAGACAACTTACCAGATGGAGACATGTGTTCAGCATTTTTACGCATTTCTATTTCAAACTTCAATCCCCGCATCCTTAGGAAAGCTTGAACCGCTAAGCTGCTGGCATTACTGGGTAACAATATTTGCTCCACTAAAGCAGTTATAACATAGCAATCATGAATACGTTTCCAAAAAGTGATATATTTAAAACATGAGTGCAACACATACTGTCTGACAGTACCTTCATAAGGCTGGTATAACTTTACATCTTCAGGCCATGGTTCATTTCCTAAAAGCAAGGGAAAACTGTATGGAACTATGTGTAAGGTTTTAACGTTCATCTTAATCAATCGATACTTTGATACCCTAATAATTAAATTCTGTAAAACTTCAAATACATGCATGTAGAAATAGTCCCTTTCGATCACCATGGGTAAAAATACTTGATATTGAAGTTTAGATAAGTTTAGGAAATATCTTTCACAGTAAAAATACGTTGTGTGACAATTAAATAATCGAATGAGCACGGGAATGACAAACTCGGCATACCCTGATCAGCTGATCTTTCCCCAATATACCGAGTGATTTTCAAGATCGTGGAACGTTTAGTTCGGCTGTGACATTTGTTTGTAGCAGACCTTGCTCCCACGCTTTGTCAGGAAAATGTTAAACGTTCAAATGTAGCAACGTGTTAATGTGAAGTTTTTTTGTAAAACTTGGGAAAACCGTGAACAAATGAGGAGACAGAGATCCTATTTGTGCAAGAACAAGTCTTGGAGCCTTCGATCACCAGGACAGCGCTACAGCGCGCACACCGCACTGTCAGTGAAGAACGTTTTGGCAAAGCATGGGATCCTAGTATTGGAACATTCACCTATCTCACCTGATCACGCCCCATGTGACTTTTTTATTCCCCAAGGTGAAATCTGTGATAAAAGGTAACCAAATTGAGTGTTAACCCAGTGAAAAAACAAAAGAAACAGAGACTTTAAACATGCTTAAAGCGGACGATCTGCAGCACTGCTATGCACAGTGGAAAACTCATATGGAGAAGTGCAGAGATCACCAAGGAGAGTACATTGAAGGTGACAATGTTGTAAAAAAAAAATGAATAAAAAATGTTTGGCCCCAATAAGCGTATTTAATTGTCACACATCGTATATATAAATTATTTATAATATACAGTAAAATTCTTTGCGTTCTAGATATATCAGCCAATAATTATAGTAGGATAAGGGCAATCGTGTAAAGTTACATTTTTGGGGGGTGGGGAAACCTAGCATAATTATGGTGAAATATCAAAATAAATAAATGGACTACTATATAAACAACCTAACAACGTTTTGGGACAATTTATATACACTGTAGTTGTGTTGTTTCTTTCAACTAAATTTTGCACGTAAACTCCACACATGTAGCTATAGAGTGAAATTCCTGAAAAATCAAATAACTTAAATATACATAATCATACCTCCAAGCTCAACTGCTATAGATTCTGTAAGCAATACAGAAGGCATTATATAAAGTAGTGAACAAATCAATCCCAATTATCAGTCCAAAACCACGTTGTGGACCAAAGGGCGATGAGTGTTTTTGTGCAATACACCACTAGAACAAATCAAAACATATCACAACTACGCAAAAACACCCATATGCGCCAACTTAGTGACGTCAGAGCAATCACCGACGCGAAAACGCCACATGCCTATAACTGGGTTGTATTGCAAACACGTGATAACTTGAAATTTACCGGGCAAATCTTGTCTAAACTAGTCTTTACATTATCAAAGTATTAATTGCCTTGTATTTATTGAACTACAATGCCACTAACAATTGCCAAAAAACGATCAGCAACTGAAACGATAAATGAAGTTGCGCATGTTTTGCGAAAAAGAATAAATAATTTTGAAACAGCTCTACCTCTGATAGGATGCGAATCTCAAAGAATGTAAGTACAATAATAATTTATATTAACGTGTGTAAAGCGATGTATAATTAGAGACAAATGTTATACTATCTGTGACTATTTTGTATCGTCTGCAACAAAGGGGTACCATGGTAATCTGCAAACAAGTGCGCATGAATACAATTGTAAATTTTGAGCGGCAAGTTTGAATGTTAGTTTTCACGGTGTCTTTTGAAAACACTGATCAAAGCAATGGGATGGGATTTGGAGAAGCCTTAAACTCCATTCAAAGATGGAAATAAAGTTTAAATTAGATAGACAAATAGACTAACGTTCATAGATTCCATTTATTCTCATTCTGTATCCGCTGGTGGCCAAAAGTGGTTATGCTAAAAGGCTCATATGCCACAAGGTGTTGAACTGGAATAAGGCAAAAATTGAGTTTGTTATTTTCAATTACAGGACTTTATTGGACATACTTCGAAAAACTACCACTTTAGGAGAAAGTAATTCAGTCATTTTGATGGGTCGCAGAGGTAGTGGAAAAACAACTGTAAGCTTCAATTATAAATAGTATTCACCGTTCAATGCATATGTGATAAACCATTTACATAACGATCTTATTGTTATTTTAATAGCTTTTGAAAAGTGTGCTGAAAGAGTTAAGTGATGACTGTGAAAATCAAAATTTGTTGCAAGTTCAATTAAATGGTAAATAACCCATGATTGTATCGTTATAGTTGATCAAGTTAATTTTTTTGCCTTATAACATATTGTTTTAATTTTAGGTCTGCTTCAAACTGATGATCGAATTGCTATAAAGGAAATTACCCGCCAATTGGAATTAGAAAACACAGTTGGCGAAAGGATATTTGTACATGGAATTTGAATTTTTTTTTAAAAATTGATTGCAGTTTAAAAATGATGGAAAGATTTAAATAATTGTATTTAATTTCTATAGGGAAGCTTTGCTGAAAATTTGGCGTTTTTATTAGAAGCTCTTCGAAGTGGTGAGAAATATTCAAATAATGACAATCTAGTGTTATTTAAAATATGTAAAGTTAATGGCTTGTTAGTTTCTCAGTTTTTTTGTCTTCAAATGAAGCTTTGAATTAATCCAAAGTTACATTGTTTCTTCTCTTTAGGAGATTGTGAAACAAAGACTATTTTCTTTGTACTTGACGAATTCGATTTATTTTGTAATCACCACAATCAGACTTTACTATACAATTTGTTTGACGTCGCTCAATCGGCACAAACTCCAATTGCAGTTATCGGCGTGACGTGTAGATTGGTTTGTCTATTTTTTATTTGTGATTAATCAGGGTAACTTTTAAATACTGTTTAGTAAAATAACTGCTTCATTTTGATTACTGCTTTCCCTATTTTTACAGGATGCTATAGAGTTATTGGAAAAACGAGTAAAATCAAGATTTTCTCACCGCACTATTCACATGTGTTCCAATTTCACTTTTGAACAATACGAGCAACTATTTGAAGATTTGTTGTTGCTCTCTCTTCATGATGGTAGACACATGACCAAGGATGTAATATCTGAATGGAATACAAATATAAAAGTAATTATTTCATATACAAATGCTTTAGTTTACAATGTCATGACATTAATTTATTTATTATTTAATTACATAATAGAAACTCATTGCTGATTCACAACTAAAATCCATAATCAAAGACATATATAATTTCTCAAGCGATATTAGCAGTTTGAAAACATTTTTGGTAAGTGGTACTTCCTAACAAGAACCTTAACAATTCTTTAGAATCTAAAATTTTAATTGTTTTGCAGATGCATCCCATTTGTTCGTTGGATGAAGGTCACCCAAATTTACAATTGAAACATTTTGTGGAAGCGTATCAACAGTTCTCCCAAGATTCAAAGATGCTAATGTTGGAGGGAGTTTCAGTATTAGAATTTTGCTTGATATTAGCTATGAGAAGATTGACTGAAGTATATGATGGAGAGCCATTCAATTTTGAAATGGCTTTTAAAGAATATATGAAGTTTGCAGAAAATCGTTCCTATCTGCTGTTTGACAGAGATGTTATTATGAAAGCTTTTGAACATTTAATAGAATTAGAATTTGTACAAATCGCCGATGGCAGCAACACAAAGGTTCAAAAAAAATATCAGCTAATGAATTGCATGTTGGAGCCAACGCAGATAATTGAAGCTGCAAAAAATTATTACGGATTGCCGACCGAGGTGAAACAGTGGTCAGCTTCTCTTGTTACTTAAGTTGTATCGAATTTTTGTACTTTTAATGAAATAAAACATTTTACATTTTGCAATTTGTTTCTGGGTATGAAATGAAAACGCAATTTTAGCTGTAATATTAAAAAAATGTGCTCGATTTCTAAGGAAAATGAATGAGTTCCTGTGGTTTGGTTGGTCTGTTGAAGCTTAGAGGCCCAAAGCCTGCTAATATCATAGAGGACCTAAACAATGCTGGGGATATATCCCCATATCCAGTCTATACACAGTTCAAAGGAAAGAGAAAGATGAAGAATAAAGAGAGGAAGGAGCATGGTCAGCTTACAATGGAACAAATTGATAATAAAATTAACATTACATTGAAGTCTCAATTTTCAATCTCATTTTAATAACTTCCGTACTGATATAGTAATGCCAACCCTGTACTATTGCAAAATAAATCTAGTTTAAAATAACTGGAATTTTCGCAAAATTGACAGAAATATCCAAATAATTTAGGCTGCATTCCAGAATTTTTAAATAATGAAATTGACATACCATTTTGCCTCCAAAAGTATTTTATAATACGTCAGCGACATGTGGCAACCAGTCTAAAAATGGCCGGCGGCAACCTGTCTAAATGTTTACGCTTGGAACCCATGACAAAAATGCTTTTAGACAGATTCATTTATATACACGAGTCCCAAGACGGTAGCGGAACATTTTATGCATTTAGAGTTATTCATGATTGACAATTCCATGTAGGAAAATATTTCGAACATTAAAATCACAAAATAAAACCATAATGTTCAGTGGTCACAAAGGTCTTTAAAATGTCAGCAATTCTAGGTTCGCTTCGCCAAGGATCCAGCAGAGAAATTTATAACGTTTGTAATTTCATTGATTCGAGAAAGTTGAGAAATGAAAACATGAATTACAAGCTTACCTTTGCAAAACAGCTGTGCACGCATGGTCATCCATTTTGAAAACTGGGGATCGGAAGTTGCGTAATTCAGAACATAAATCACGCGCCGCCCAGTGTCAGGGGTGAGCAGTATATCCAGAAGATTCGATGCAAATTGTTTATTACAGGTGCGAAAAGTTGATGTAAAACAAAAATTAAAATCTCCAAAATAGCTTAATTGAGCTGAACAAATGCCGTAATTACCATAACTTGAGGTTTCTGTCATTAAAAAAGAATTCCAACAAAATAATAACAAATTGGAAACAATTCAGTAATACACTTAACAGTAAGGGCAAGATTAACCTCTAGGTTTAAGTATTTTTCTATGGTAAACGACTTCAATAAAATAAGCAAACAATTACCCGTGACAATATCGATTACCTGACTGAAATTTAGAACTGGAGACCTAGGTGGCATGCAAACGCTTTCATTTACTCTTTTATGATTGACTCTTCCACAACATTAGTTTAAAAAAAACGCAGTGAGGGCTGGGACTCGAACCCAGGTTTGACGATTTCATGTAGCAAGTGGGGGCATAAAACGTGAACATAGGGCCCACGGTGGGCTCATGCCCACCGTGGGTTCGTTAATGAGTACCCTCCACCCTGCCAAGGCAGAGCTTCACTGGATACCCACGCCCGGGTATGCTGAGCCGTCGATGCCCAACATAATGGGGACTCCAATGAAGGAGTCTTACCCGCTTCCGGATGTGTACCAGGTCTACACGATCCATCTCTACAGTAGCCCACCCGAGCTGAGCAACTAACAGAGTACAAAACTTGGCTTTAAAATTTAGATAAAAACCTTTATTTTAAAAATCCCAAAACAAATATTGTATTTCGCAGCATGTATTTTTCTTAATCTGTGGGTGAAATTTCTAAAAATAATATTAGTTCCTTAGCAAGTTACATTAAAATTACATATTTTAAAATTTTGAATTTAACTATGCTTTGTGGATGCTTTTTTTAAAATTATCTTACAAATCACACCTTAACTTCGCATGTGCCAAAAATGTCCATACTCCGTATCCTTTGTATTTCGTAGTACACTTTAAATTTTAATTAAATTTTAAGAATTTGTTTTCATTAAATGGTGACAGGGGAAGCGTTGTTTGACATCAGGTTTGGGCAAATTGTACTCATCCCAAATTAGATTTTCCAATTTCGAAATATTTTTTAGCTGACCTAAGTTTTGTATTACAAGAATCCATGCCAAATTTGGTTGTAAATTGAGGCCATGCATAGGCGGACAAACACACAAACACACACACAAAGTTTGAGAAATGTAGACATAGATTTGTAAGTACTGAGAAATGTTTTACAACCTGGTTGTGGTCCTGTTAAGACCATATCGCTTGTCATTATGTAAATGTAAAAATCAACAGTTTTTCAATTAACAATGCTTACTGGTGTAAACTTAAAGAAATCGCCTTATGAATCCTTCCAATGGACAATTTTCAGGACAAAATAATAGCTGGCAATCGCTCAATATTTAAACGAGTGATTACCATGCAGTGAAGCCATGACATCCGGAAAACAAATTTCCAGTTCCATCAGTGCATTATACATTCAATCCTCAATATGACAAACTCGCTTAATATAAAATCTCATATCGTGTTAAAAAAAAATGTTCAGCATTAAAAATGTGATGAACTGCATTTTGATACGTATCTGTGGTTATATTAATACTCACACCACAAATACGATGGTCATGTATTTTAATTGGGAATTTAAATGCAAAGATCTGTAATCTGTTACTGCATTGAAAGTAAAACATTATGAAATACTATTTTTATTTTTCACAATAATGTTAAAACTATCCTTGAACAAAAAAACGTGCCAATTAATAGGATTCTATGTGTAAATATGGCATTTGTGCCATTATAATGGCCAAAGATGAATCCGTTTTATAGATACGACAAAATGACAAATGAGGTTGATCAACGAGAGGCTGATCATTTCGGTGGTGCTCAATATTCAAAATCTATAAATCCTGTATTGCTATCTATTTCTATATCATCTATGCATTCTATACTAAATTGATAGAGTAAGCAAATTTGTTAACTTAAGCAAAAAGGCCACCAATCACAACGTACACTGTATAATGGAAATATGGATGGTTGGAACTCTCCATTAGGATGCATCAATGCATGATCAAATCTAAAGAAATTCGTATTTTTTTCCATCAATAGACAAGCTTAGTTTAGTTTCTTAAGCTGTAGTTTTCCTCATTTCTGTGGCAATCCTTGAATGATCAACTGTATTAAAAAGTATAAATAAATAGTTACAATTAAGCATTTATGTAGAGCTTTAGAGAGCACCACCGATTGGACATTTTCAACAGGTCACGGTATTGAGCAAACATATTTATATGTTCAACTTATGAACGGAAGAGATAACTCGCTGATTATAGGTCAAAAGAATAAAGAACACTTGTGAATAAATGAGATGTGGTTTATGTACAACAACAATCGACACGAGGTAAATAGGCAAATTAATTAACGGTTGAACAACTCTGACAGCGACCAATGTAGAAGAAAAGAATTTATAGATTAGATAATTTTGGAAGTAAATCAGTCGTGTTACTACATATTTTCATAATCACTAGTCAATAATGTCTTGTAGATACTTATAAATAGTTATCATTAGCTATCTGCCTTGCAATTCAGAAATTCTGACTGCGGTGTTATTTAGTTTCCCCACTGTTGTCGGGACTGCGACCGTGTTCTTTCCTCTCTAAACTTTTTTATATTTCCATGTCTTCCTTTCCCCAATCTAAATGTAGCCACCAGGTCGTGAGTGTTGCTAATAAGTACCCAATAAACATCTGTATATAAAGTTTACAATATAATTTTGACTCATTTTGGCCCATTTTGAAACTCATAATTTGAGAAAATTGTTTAATTTCATAATTGGATAATTTCTATTGTAATGGATTAATCTGACATACAAAATTCCAAATGTTAATTGTAATATGAAAAGTATTTCAAAATAGAATATCATGCCAAGCTTTCAAAAACAATAACATCTTTCTGGTAAATTAATCATTCTCTAAGCGCTAAATAATATTAAATAGCTGCTCACGACTTCATCAAATATTAAATTAAACGAAATTAAATTCGACATAGGTAAAAAACTTCATCTAATTTCTTTTCTTCGACAAAGGTCGCAAGTGTTCAGTGTAACAGTTGGCAGAGTACATGACATGTACATGAAGGACAGCAAAATAGACAAAAAGTTAGGCCCTATTTAGGAAATGTTCATTAGGTCCACTCAAATAAACATTTTACGTTTAATAATATGAGTAATGAAAGTCCAATTACCAATATAGGCTTAGGTAATGAACACTTTAATTTACAATTTTACAGTTGTTTCTGGTTCTTATTAATTAAAAACCAGGAACCATATTTATGCAACTTTTGTACCATCATTATTTTTCAGGAGGTTACACCATATCTTTACAGCAACAAGGCACACACAGTCTTCAGACGAAAATGAATTACATTAAATACGTTATTTATTATATTTTCAGTTTACGTTTCATTCTTTTTATTTGATTTTCTTATTTGTTTGTTAAGTTTAGTAACTCGTACATATGTTATCTACGTATGGGCTTTTCATCTCCTTCGAAGCATCCTTTGAAAGTACAAATGTTTAGCATAAATATGAATTTATATTGGTATACCAGTAAAGAATTTTCACATCATTCATGGGGTTAATGAGAAAGGCTGGTGTCAGAGATTTCACCACAAACACCTACAGAGAAAAAACAGCTACTTTCTCCAAATAGGGATTTTTCCAACCAGAAAGCTTTTTTAACCATTTTCAAATACAAAATACAATAATCTCAAAAAATATGTATGCCAGCTCGTTGAAACTGGAAAGACCGGCTCTGCATAATAGAAATAACTGCAGGCAAACTAGCCAATAAGTTAATAAGCTTAAATTTTTATGTAGAAACATTTAGGGGCTTCCACTATTTAAAAATTGTTAAACTACTTTCTCACTACATCAAATCAATAAAAAGTATTTCTACACATTCATACATTCATAGAGAACAAAGACAAAAACTGGTAAAGTCAATTAAAACTTAAAATGAAGCAGTCTTACAGAAAGTTTAATTATAGCAAAATTAGATTAAAAACAATTTGAAGTGATGATTTTAAAAAAATAACCCAGTGTCAATCTTTTCACAAATCTCCCAGCAGTTTTGGAGAAATGAGACCAATTGGGGCAAAAACCTGTCTTTATAACCACAACTGATTTTTAAGAAATTATCAACAAAAAAAAAACAATTGACATGAATCGTTTGAGAAAACCCAAGTAGGTCATCACATTTAAAGCAAATAAGGTAATTTGCAAGCAAGTTTTAATCATCGTTGACTTTCAGTTTATATTAAAATACTCTACAATTTAATAGTTATAATTATTTAACAAAGGCAAATTCACGTTCCAACACTGGTAATCGATTTCAGTTTTAAAAAGATGCTTTGCATGAATCAATGTCAACTATTAACTAAGATGTTTCTTTTTAACCATATATCTTTTCAAATTATCACATTGAATTTAAAAAGCACAACAAGTATGCTTCACAAGACTAAAGACTGCTCCCTGTGAACACAAATAAATTGCTATTGTATCAACCTGAGCGAACAACCATAGCTAGAAAAATGCGATTTCGTGTCAATGAGTGCTTTTGCAACTAAATGCTATTTCATGACTGGTGTAATTAACACTAGAGCAATTTGTTATAAATGCAGCAATATTGCATGCAACATTTCTTTTATATCCGAAATTTTAAATTTACATAATTTATCTTTACAACAAATAAAAATTGTTTCTCTTGTCTATTTAGATCACTGTACTAGTGTGTTTTGCAACAGAGGTATAACAGGCCAATTTAATATAATGTTAAAAGAGTATTGGATTCTTCTGGTAAAAATTGATTGTGCAGAATTTAAGTAATTTAAGCGATTTTAAACAGTAATTAAATGTCTACTTCAGAGCTGTATCTTCTGTATTAAATTCTTCAAAGATCGGTGCTAATGTCTTAAGACAAGTTTTATACGTGGCACCGCTGTCTCCTGAACATAACAATCGTTCAAAAACTTACAACAGCACCCTTAATATAAACTCTTAAATACAATAAGCTTTCCGATAGTTTCATAATTTATAAATTCATAGAAGTTCTCTAATAATCAAACAGTACAATAATCGCAATATAGCCAAATTCCTTGACTCTTAAAATTGTTCAGACAAAGAATGCGAGTTTGTGAACCATTAAAAAAAAATCTGGACCTATAAATATTTCATCTGTATTCAAGTTTGTATAAAACATAAACAAGAGCAAACTATAGAGCTTATTCATGATATAAATACATCAGCTACTGAATGACTGTACTTTATGTATTGTGTAGAATTAATCCCAATGATGTGAAAACATCTAATCATAAATAATTTGCACTATTCCAAAGTGGACTGGGCAAGCTAAAACTGACATACAACCATTTTCATCAACTATATTTGACATTTGCCACTGGTCATCTACAAAGTCCAATGTAATGACTCGAAAAAACCGATTTAAAACCATGCTGGTGCATATGGCCATTTGTTCAGGTAAAATCAAGACAAAGCGCCTCTTTTTAAAGAAACGTGTTTACATAACAAAAAGTTTGAAGTTTTAAGTTTGCTTCCGCAAGCTACCATACAAAACCTATGTCAGCACTAAGAAAAGCAACAACAACAAAAAGCGCAAAATGTGACTGTACAAAACGGATTGTGGGGGGAGGGGGAAAATTGTAATGGAATGAAATAAGTAAAAGAATCATGTGACCAACGGCACTATCTTGGGACAGTTGCAAATGCATTCAGTTGGTTTTCACAAAACACACATGGAAATATGCCATTTTTAAAACCTGGTTTAACATGGAATAGAGCAGAGTATTACAGATACCCTATACATTAACCAATCAACTAAACAAATAGCAGACTTCCGCATAAAGATCCAAAGAGACCAACTGTAAGAACACTACTCTATTTGAGAAGGATTCAAGACATCTCAAATTAATAATTAAATTGATTATTTCTTGCGTAAAATGCAACTGACAACATAAAAGAAATAGGGAGGAGGAAGGAAAGAAAAATAGAAATAATTTTCTAAAGATTTCACTACAACTTTTTTCAAGGATGACTAATAATTACACATAATTAAATTGGCACAAAAACAAACAATCAAGAAAAGTAAAAATGAATTCCTGATCTACAATTGTGATGTTTGCCAACATATGACTGACAATGCGGACAAAATTAACAGACTTATCGGCAGTGTTTGGTCACAGCACTTGTAGAGCAAAATCGAAAAATACAAGACGTGTTCGTAAAGTAAGGTCTGTTATAAGATAGAATCGTCTTATCTTAGTCGAAAGAAGTCTGCACCCCAGCTTTATTTTTCCACATAGACACCATTCTTTTCGACA
This sequence comes from Julus scandinavius, assembly GCA_034696685.1. Classification (NCBI taxonomy): domain Eukaryota; kingdom Metazoa; phylum Arthropoda; class Diplopoda; order Julida; family Julidae; genus Julus; species Julus scandinavius. The sequence goes on along the minus strand of JAQGAE010000114.1, from coordinate 29,135 downwards.
CATTTTTGGTACCTTAAGCCATTAGCCAATGAAGTTTCTGCTTTTTGCAACATTTTTGCACTAGATTTTGTCACAATGCCAACAAATCAGCTGCCATCACCATGGGCCGAGAGTTGCATTCGTCGTCATTAACTTACTATTGATCAAAGTTTGGCAATTAAATCTCGCAAAGTTGCCTGTAAATTTCAGTGTGTGAACCTCAGTTGGGAAGATTTTTTTTGCTACACTCATTGTCGCACACTAGCATGTGACATGAAACACCACACTGACAGCCAAAAGTTGATGAGAATCTAGTTACTGAATCATATGAAAATACTCGTGCAGGCCCAATACCGTTTCCCAGTAACAATCTTAGGTAATTTCAAAACGGACCTTACTTTTAAAAAAACGAGTCTTGTACAAACAGAAAGTTTCTCATTTTTTGGAACGGTTTTTTTCTGCGTCATAAAAGCTTAAGATGGACAACTGCAATGTTGGTACAACTGTCCCAGACAGAATTAAGATTTGAACCATAATTAAAATTTTCGCTGAAAGAATAGTCACAACTTTGTATGAATGAAATATGTATGAATATAATAAAAACAGGGTAACCGCATACAAATGGGTAATAGGAGTTTCAAATAAGATAAGTGCAACAATGATTTTTTTCTTACGATTGCAAAAGCATAGATGGGGAGAGCATTAATGGATGGATATAAAGCATTAATTAAAACCCGTTTGAACGAAAAACTGCATTTTTTTCCAACCACAATGTCTAGTGCTCTTGTCATTAACAAATTTTGCTAAAAGGAAAAGTGCTACTCATTTCCAGTGAACACAAAAGTTATAGTTCACAGTGGTGATAATCATCTGTACAAAAAACTTGGATGCATGGCAATGACAAGTAGGCAAACTATTACTTCTAACGTTTTTTCATTGAGTAATCACAGGGAGCCAAAATATAAGAGATTCAAGTTTCCCTTTTTAAATTTAATAACAAGAGCTATTTGTTCTACAAAGTCTTAATCTTTTCAATTTGATCTTTTGACATTTTAAACAGTATAAAATATATTCTCATTTACTACATGTAGTTTTATAATCACAATTTGTTTGCAGTATGCCAAATGTAAGATGATAGAAAAGTAGTTTGATATTTTTTTTTTTCCTCCGAGAACCTTTGGGCAATTGGTAAGAATTTCCTGTAACGTGGGAGGTGAATATCATGAAGAAGCCCTAGCAATATCGACAGAATTTAAATGAATGATAGTACAACAGAGCAAGGGCAACAAGAAATATTTTCTAGTGGACCAAGGGTTTTAAGAAAACTAATAAAAAAGATTTTGTATTTTTATTCTCAGAATTGGATAAATTAATGCATCACAACTATTACATCTATAGAGCGTCACTGTTAGCATGTATGCAATATATATGCCAATGTGCTCATATAAACATAATGGTAGCACTTTCTTTTAGAGTATCAGTAGACATTCCAAACATGCCACCAGAATAGTCACTGCAGCGTTTTACAAAAAAACAATTTTTTTTTAAAAAAAACAATGGAATTGTGCTCAAAGAACCCAGCCAGTCTTCCAATCAAACCACCACTGATAACAGAAGCTTTAACAACATTAATCGTAACAATATAATTAAAACAACAACAAGTATAACCAATCAATGGAAGTCATTAGAAGAAGGCATTTATCAGTGTCCACAATTCCAATATTCTTGCAATTATATTATTTCTTCGTGAATTTGTCAGGGAACTCCCATTACATACTCACATGCAATGTAACCAACCAAGTGTCTGGTACACTCCAATCTCTTATTTTGTGAGCGCCTAAATGAAAGTATGCATCTCAACCGCACTTCAGGTTTACCCGAAGGTTTGCTCCATCCAGTAATGCTGAGGTTTTTTAAAAAGCCAGTCCAAAAAATCATGTTTATCTGGAAGCGCTAGCTCTTGATATAAAATCAAGTTAGTTATAAATACACCGACAGAGAGAGAGCTCTGGTGGGTTGCTCCACATACGCCAACTTTTCCTTGCCATTATTTCTCAGAGGTTGAAAACAGGTCAGGACGTATCCAGGTACTGTGCACGTTTTCCCCTTCAATTTCAAGGTTAAAAACTAGAGCAAAAACTAACAGTTGAACAGTACCGGTAGAAATGAATAAAGGAAAATCATAAAAACTTTCCAATGACTCGTATTGAAGATGAACATTTGTACATACCATTTCATATTTTCCCACATTTCAGGTTACATCTACCATGAGATATATATGAACGATCAGTAATGCAGGCAATTATATTGCCCGTGAATTGAATTTCAAGACGAGTCCCGACACCGTGGCTGAGCTGAGATCTTCAAAAGAACACACCACTGTAGCACACGCCATAGCTGCTCAATTCAGCAGCAATGAATATCTTTGTTCACTTTCCATGACACAAGGTTTCATTCTCTGAGGCACTATACTTGTGGATTACAAAATGGAGTGAACAAGACCGAAGATGCGTCACATTCCACTGAAACGGAACGGCCGCCCACCCCATCCAACCTTGGAGTTCGTACTACATTTTCCTGTCATTCCATAACCCCTACATCAATGACTATGCCCGTAATATATGCCTGAGAGTATTGGTCTAGGAATTAAATCATTGCTGTCCGAGGCAGCGCATTCATCCCTGCAATTTACACTCATCTCGAGTCTCATGCACAACTGAGCACAAACTCAAACCTTGCTCACACTACCACAATGGAGTTGCGTCGAATTTAGCTATATACTAGACTCTTTAGGTAGGATGGGTACCAGAATGGTAGGCAGAAGGGTTTTGTTGGATGAGGTAGTTGTGCTTGTAGTGTACCTGGGGCAATTAGAGCTTGAAAGTTGAGTTGTCCTACTTAAATGCGATATCCTCTCCTGAACACAGCTAGCAGACAGACGCGCCTCAGCATCGTGATCCCAGCATTCTTCAATGGTGTCACAAAGAACAGACAGATTCTGTTATCAAACAAAGATTGCATTAATTTTCTGTTGCATAAGCACTGCCAGTCTTTTCTACCAAAATGGCACAAAAAGGTCCTCTGTTCAAGAGTATTCAATCTATCAAAGAGCGGATTATTTTATAAAAATTCTGACTTTTTCATTTTGTTTACACCAATTGAAAAAATCTCTTAAATAATAATAAAAAAAACGTATGGTGTGCCATGACAAGTTTGGGGTTATTTCATGTGTAGTAAATTAAGCAAAATGAAAAGCAAGGCAAAGAATAGAATCTTCTTTGCTTTTGTTCAGAGACGGAACGAGCATTTAGCAACGCGCATTAATTCATCATATTGAATGTTATAATTTAACATTTTTGTTCACATATATATATTAAGAAAATATCAATAGGAATTGCACTCGCTTGTAAAAAGGACTGTTAGTAACAAAGTTTTCCCACTTTACAACTAGAGACAACGCAACTACTATTAAACTCTTACCATAGCTAACTAATTTAAAAACTGAATCTTAAAATAACAAATAATTTGCAAAAATATTCCTGGATTCACTTACTGGATTTTTTCTCCAAAGGTCCTTGAATGCAGGTCTAACCTTCTTATGAACAACAACATCCTGCATGTCTTCCAACGAGGGATGCTGTCCCACCTCTTCTTCAAAAGGCAACATGTATTCCTCCACAGGGCCTTTAAAACAAAAATTCTTATTTAAGAATTTCCTATTGCAAAACACTCAAATCAGGGGGGAAAAAAAACAGCTCACTACCTTCCTGGGCAGAACAACGTGCCATCAGCTCCCACAACACCAGTCCGCAAGCATACATGTCTATCCTTAAAAATGCATCTCGCTGAAAGTTTATAGCTCCTTCCAGAACTTCAGGGGCCATATAACGTCGTGTCCCTACCTAAAATTGACAACAATAAGTAAGTTAAAGCCACGAGAGAAACCAGTGCAGTTAAGTTGATTTAAAATATAAAAATCATCCATGTTGATTGAGCTTGATCATACCTGCCCATGAGTATCTCCTGGAGAGTGACCAGGAAGGAAGATGAGAGCAAGACCAAAGTCCGCGATGCATGCTGTTAGATCGTTCTTAAGCAGCACATTCTTGCTCTTAAAATCACGATGAGCCACTGCCGGCTTGGCCTCCTCCCCTTTCACTGGAGGCATTTCTTCGTGAAGGTGAGTCAGGCCCTTGGTGATGCTTTCTGCTATGTGACACATTTCAGCCCAAGTGACAAGATTTGCCTGAAAATTATAGGCATATATCAGCACTTTTTCAATCAAGTGTAAACTTGTTCAGCACTACATTCTTCAAAACCATTATAATTGACCACAAATTGTCAAGGTTCAAACCTTCAAATAATCGCACAATGAACCCTTTTCATGAAATGAAGTAATAAGCCAGTATTCCGCCTGTAGATTATCTCCTCTGCGTTCAGCTCCAATAAACGCTAGAATGTTGTCATGCTTCATTTGTGGAAGACAAAAAATCTCTTGTTCCACGAGCCAAGATTGCTTTTCCTGCAGGGAAAACATTTGTTTATTAACGACCTCAAATTATTTAATTGGTTTATTTGTAAGAAAGTCTAAGCCCTTTGCAATTTTGAAACTTGCCTGTATGGGTAAGATTTTAACAGCAACCGATTCGGTTAGCATCTGAGCTTTCCAAACGGCACCAAATCGTCCTCTAGCCTTTATTTCAATTAGTTGAACTGGGCGCAGTCCAATTAATGGGGACGGTGGTGGAAGAGGACTTGGTTCAGTCGTGGGCACTTCATTGAAATATGCCATGCGACGTTGACGATACACCCAATATACGAAAGCGACAGCCAAACTGCCACCAATTAAAGGTAAGAGTGCATACAGCACTATGTTAGCTACTGATCCGCTATTTTGCTGAGTTGTTATCCAATCTACTGAAAAAGGATTATGGCAAACTTTAACCAATGAGCAAAACCAAAAATATAAAAAAATCAAACAATTGCAATCTGTATTTTACATGGTGGAGAAGGCGTGGTGGGGGAGGGAATGTGATACATGTTTTGATTGCACATGTCCCCTTCACAACAACAAAACAGCAGTTGCTGTTTTGGGTCTTCTCTTGTTTCCACACATTTATGTTGATTGTAGCAAGCAACATGATTCAGCCAGCAACCTTAAAGTTGAGTAGAAAAAAATGATTAGCTTTTTTTTCTTTTTAAGGCCACATTAATTCAATTTCTTCAATAATATATAACACAAGATCTACTAAGCAAAGTAATTTACCTTTCATTTTAATTGTAAACCCACTGCTGTTATTTTGCCACAGGACATAGCAGTGACTTCGCTTATCGGCTTCGGCTTGCTCGCATTCTTGTGTGCTGTTGCACCCCGTACCAGATTCCTTGCAAAGTGTTTCATTGTAGTACTCGCAGCGCTTGGTCAACACTGCTTTGTCCATGGCCTCTGTTTTATAGAACAATGAAAGTGAAATTAGTATAAAACAATATTGGCCCATATATTTTAAATAGAGCATTAATTTACTGAGTTATGGTGAGAGAAACTTTAAAATTGCTATACATGTAGTTATTTATTAGCTTGTTTAGCATATGGTTTTAGAAAATTTTATAGAAACTATCCTAGCAACTACTGGCATTTTCTGGAAGAAAAAAAAAATTCAAGCATATTTAAAAGCTAATTCCTTACATTTTCAAGGACTGCTTTCCACAACATATTCAAATTCTTCATTTACAGATTTTTAAAATCAATGTGTTCAATTTGATAGCGATTGAGAAAAAAATATTTTGTTTTTCTTTGTTTTGTTTACCAGAAATTCTAGCATCAACTGGTGTCTATCACGAATTTCCCCGCATTCAGCTGGAGCGAGTTAAAAAAGTTTTCAACAAATATTTATGCATAACTGCTAACATTGCACGTATTTTCGAAATACTTTCCCTTCATTTATTCATAACAAATCCGCAATTGGTACTATTACTACGCCTGGAAACATTAATATTACATTTCGTATAACCCATATCAGATATCACTATTTCTATATTGTAATTCTCACGATGGACGATGGAATTTGCTTCCAATAGATACCCCTAAGCTTCTTAAAATCTAAAATTTAATTCAGTGATGATGTTACGTGTCCATTGAGCCTGAGTTGAATTTAAAGCTGAACATACTCGTCTCGCGACTAAATAACTAGAAATAGACTAAGCATTAATACGTCTTCAACTTAACGTCATATGCTCAGTATCTGCCACATCATTTGCAATTTTAAATTATTCTTATAAACGTCTCATGTAAATATACAATGTTATTTTTAATTGTCCTTCTATGACAATTTCCAGAAATGGGAACCCGTGAAAAACTGGATACTTTACTGAGACGCGAACCTTAGTTTAAATTACAAAGGGTCAAAATCGAGACAGTTTGTCACCCTACCAAGGCGCAGGCCTTTGAGTGCCAAAGTGGGATAGTTGGCCACCCAGCAGATGGGCCCTAGTCAACAAACTTTACAGGAAAATGGTGGATTAGCTCTACATTCACTTAATCCATTCATTTTTACCATCAGGGGAGCACAAATTGAATTTTGCTCTCAATGACACCATTTTTAAGTCAAACACAAGCCAAACATTAATCAGAGATATACGGAGCCTTTCAAATGAATAAAACTCGAATGGTTACATCTCTTTAAATCTAAAACACAGCAAATTACCCACACTATGAATTTTGCAATCGCAATCTACACTTTGCAATTAGGTCAAATTAATTTAACAAAAATGGTTGTTCGCGCGTTGGCCTTGGCAAGACGTATTAAAATATCAGTTAAATGGACACATGCTGTTTTATGAAAACATGTGTATGAATTAAAACAGATTCAATAGGCTACACGAGGTTATGAAATTTAAAAAATCAAGCTTTTTAAATAGGTACACACATTTTAAACAGGTCTACATATAGCCATATTGGAGAAAAGCGAGCCTAAATGTTCATGTAGGTGAAATAAAAATGGTTGGACAGATTTGGAGTAAAACCAAGTTTATGTGCATTTATTTTAATTTTAAATAGCAGCCCTCTAAAAATAGTACACCCAGTTGCATTACCTGTTCCGAATTAATCCGACTTAAGACAAATTCAATACATACAGTACTTCGCATACTATATCAAAGTATCCAATGGACCTGATGTAGAATTTGTTTTATTCTGAATTGGCACACCAGCGTCACCTTGCAAGGTATGTGCCTTGGGCATGGTATTTTCTAAATAACCAAGCCATTTTTCTGTGGAAGACAGCAGCTATAGATCAGATAGAGATGGTCACCCGATTAAAAAAATCGGTTGAAATGTGCCTGCACGCGCATGCGCTCTTTTCACGACCTACAATAATTCAACCGATTTTCTCTTTTAATAGGCTAACATCAGTCTCCATCAGAGTCCATCTACGAGATTGTCACTATAGATATACAACAACTCATTAAAAAAGTTTTTAATTACAAGTGATGAAGACAAATGTGAACTAAACGGACAATCTTCTTCACCTAACTATTTGTCCAGTATTAGTTCACTGTAACCATATTATATATATAGCCATCTATGTAGGAGAGATCTCTACCTTGAATTCAGTTATGCTTGGACTTCCTAGAACAGATTTTACTATATTGCAGAAGAGATGCGAAAGGGCGCGCAAAAGTTGTAATACTGACCTTAATCTTGCCAAACATAAGCAACCCTAACCTAAACTAAGTTAACTAACCTAATCTAACCTTTCATGACAATGGAATTATATGATGCGCTTTTTTCCCCAGTCACCAATAAAGTCGTCGAAGTAGTTATTTTAACTGCAGTTCTCAACTTCTCGTGCAATAAACGCAAGTTAACCCTGACTTTTCTTTGTACAGATGTTGAACAATCTTCGGTCGATTGGTTCCTGTGGTGAAGAAAGTGTTAAAGAAGTTAAAGAACCAAAGAAAACCAAAAGATTGACATAACAGAGTTGTCAGAAGTGGCCATTTCGTACGTTCAATGCAATGTTGTTAATTTCGTGTTTCATTTTACTACATTATCAAGCTGAATTATTATTATGCGAATTATCCGGATTTGAATCCATTATGGAATTAAAAAATGATCAGAATTATTGGGCCAATTTTCGTTTGAAGGAAATGTTCACTAGGAGTTTACTTAGAATTAAATGGGAATTATGTGAGCGCTACATCACTTCCAACTTAATGTGAATACATTCTACTATAACATAATTAAACATGTCCTGACACCAAGATTGTGATTGCAGTGACCACTGTCAGAAATGGGAGAAAAGCTAGAAAAAAATAATCTAAGTACTCAGAGTCTATAATTAGGGGTACTCAAACAGACCCCAAAATTTCACACATCTGCAGGCTAATCAGTTAATTAGGGTCATTCTACATGCGCTGACCCAGTTTTAAAAATGACCCTTCTGCACCTCCTGGACCTACCGCAATGGGGCTTTAATAGAAGTGCTGTTGAAAACAGGAGGTTTTTAACTGAAAGTTGACCTTGACAGGTCTGTGCAAGCTGCATTTGTGCCCATTTCGCAAAAAAAACACTCAACTTGTGGACCTTTTCAGAGCTGCTTGAATCTACTGCGCATGTGCAGCATATGCAGATAGCCCTACGGCCCAAGTGAAACGTTCTTACCCCTATTGTTTCCCGATTTGACTGCACCTAATTCGGTACCTTATGGGAAATAAAAAAAGGTGTTTGCTAGGGTCAAACTTAACCAATCAATTTTTTCCCCCTCAAACTATTAAATTCTGACAAAATTTCGGACCATAAAGTTAACTTTACCGGCTTAAGTGACTTAACATGTACCCATCGGTCATTAAAATTGCGGTCAATGCACGTTGTGACCAAAGCGACTGAAACCTGTGGTGGGACACTCATATTGCCTGAAATAGGTGATGGGGTCTCGGTCTCCCCTGGATTAGAATACATTCTGGTACATCTAAAATGGCAGCTGCTACAAGATTTCCCATGACAGAGAAACGGGATTGGGTCAGTAATATTTCATGACATTTATTGCGGAGAAATAAAACGAGGGAGTAAAACTTCCACAAAAAAGGGGTATGGGTACCACGAGAAAACTAAGGCCACAATGGAGGGTATTTTTTATAACCCACGCTCAACCCTAATTTTCCAGACAGGATGCCCCAGGTAGTGGGTCCAAATTTCGATAGGGCCTCGTTTGAAAAAAAAAAAAACCCTTGAATAACAGCCTTTATGTACAGCTAGAGAACCAGACAGGGTTACATAGTTGTACCCAGAGGCCGGACAAAAAGTAATTCTGTTACCTCACCATCTGTAGATTACCTGTATTTTCCCATTCATTGTGGGGATGCAGTCCAGTAAAAAGCGCCTGCACACCCTAAATCAGTAGGGGTACCCACAACCAAAAAACTTCCTAGGGACAACCCATTTTAATGGTTTTTTGATACAAAAGAGCAGGCTGAACAGCAAGGTTTTCAAAACAACCTAGATTTAAGCAAAGGCTTGTCAATTCACAAGACAAAACACCTACTTCGTCCACTATACGACCCTACCTATGAAGCATTTTTTTTAGGAGACCCAAGTCACCCAACTCGCTTTTCTCCTTCGTCTTCCTTACCCTCTTCTTCCTCATGCGATGGGTTTTTGTTAACAAAATCTACCCTACCCCAACCCCAAGCAGCATTCAAGCGCACCCCATCTTGCAGAACAATATGTTAAAAATACCATTCACAACTGGAACAGGCTTCAAACACCTGCTTTTAAACAAAACTTCTCACAGTAGGGCTAATGGAGTGACATTCCCAGAACAATTTCACATCCATGACCATTTATGTTTTTACTGTTTCCAAAGAGGTTATTAAATTTCAAATGATTATGGTTTTTCTTAAAAGTGTTACAAATGTACATAATGGGATGGCTACTTGCTGAATTAATTATCTATTCTGGCTCAGTTAATGTAGATTGTAGACGTTATAAATTTAATTAACAGTACACACGAATAAATGAATGAATGAAGTGTGTCAACGATATACTCACATATTTAGGTGTCTGTAAAAAAGTGTCTGAGCAAATACAGCTTAAAAAGTGGAAAGAAAGCTAGAATAAGATTGAAATTGCTCTCCTAGATGCTGCTGCGGCGTTAGCCCTAATGTGAGAAGATTTATTGCGAAACTTTATGACAAATTCAATTGGTGTACATTAATTTCTTGAAGCATGTTCACTAGCTTTCTTCCCAGAATCTTTTCAATGAATGCGCCAGTCTTTCTGCCTGGTTAACTTGATGAATTCACCAATTGTTCTCAACAGTATTTGCAAAACCTTTTTTGTGTCAGCTTGGCTACTCCGTCCAACTGGTAAAGAATTGAGGAGGGAACTTTACTGCTCCAAAGTTAGTAGTCTACAGTTTCCAAATTAGAAACTGTTGAAAATTGGAAACGCCTGTAAATGCCTGTCAGTATAGTACATCCGTGACATACCAAACTTATGTTTGGATTACATGTATCCATTGTATTGGGTGCTAAAATGAACGTTTCTTTTAATAGTTGAAGAGCCCGCCATTTTTCAGTATTGTTCAATCACTTTCTTTTTGCAATGTATGAAATTCTACTTCGAAAGTTTTGGAAATAACGTTGACATAATCAGTAATTTGGATTATCATAGTCATATGCTCTGTTGTATTTTCATAATAACTATATTAGCAAAAATAGTTCAATATCCCCGAAAGCATTTTTCCATATACAAGAGCAATAAGACCAATTTTGATAGAAGAAATTCTCACCACTTGTGCAGGAGAGATAAGCATATTCTGAAAAGCAGAACTATACCCATAAATTGCACTATTTTTTAAGAGTTGAAATCTATCCATAATGTTAAGTTCCTAAACTAAATACGACATTTATTGGCAGTATTTGAAATTATCCTATCATAAATCACAAACATTGAATACTATTCCCATCTTCCGTGTGCTGACAGTGCTGCCACAACTTTGTTGGTTAATTCTTTTCTCACTTATGAAATCTTGGTTCTCAATTCAATTCAACTCAGTACCCAACAGTCAGGAAATAAATACCAAATGGTAGTGGGGTCATGATGTAAATTGGGAACATGGTCGCAAGATTACTTATCTGCATTTGATTTGATTCTTTAAAAAGAATTACAGATAAAAGCTTAAAAGTATTACTTTCATCTTCTAACTTTCTTAATTTAAGAATTTGAAGATAAAACTGATCTTAATTCTTCTCATCAAGATATATATTAATTCAGACAACAAAACTGATTAATCAAAAGTGGTATTAAACGAGACTGGCAAGTTTCAGTGGTTGCATATTATTTCATTTGCCTTCAAGGAAAAAATATCAGAATTGTACGATAATATTCGCAGTAATGGAGACTGCAAATGAAAAACATCTTTACACAAGATTAGGCTTAGATATGACAAAGCTGGACTTCATGAAGATGAGTTATTTACCTTTAGTTAACTGATAATTTCTCCAGCAGTCAAAGCAATGATTTCATTAAAACCCAAGTCAGCTATTGCAAGGTCAGGAGGTTGTTAAGTCGCAGTATTATGAAGTTTCAATGGTACGTATTTACAAAGACGTGAGCACTGAGGTACTTAACACGAGAGAATAAAAAGATCAATGGAATCCAGTGGATTTTTAGAACACAACCCAGTTCGTTTTAAAATAGCACAGATGGTGTTCACCGCCATTACAACAAATTGAATTCATAGTCAAGGAGTAGTTTATAGCAAACGCGTAGTCAATCGTATCCAAGGCTACTAAATATTTAACAACGTTAGGCCTATATTAACTTCGACGACCATCAAACCACACGAAACTGTCCTCTCTAGAACCGAACATCTCACGCAACGCAACTTCGATAAGCTCAAGCTACGAGCTAACAAAATACTGAAAGGCGTGATTATTGACCTGACCTCAAGTTATATATTGCATGCAAAATAATGTGATTAAAAAAACACTGGCTAGATCTGTCCTATTTACAGATTGCAGCTAACATCTTACATTCCATACAGCCTCTATATAGATATACGCACTGTAGCTATAAAACTGCAAGAGCGCAATGCTGAAGTAATAGCGAAAGCAGACCTCACCTGTATTATAATATAAAACGAAGAGTACACAAATCTGCGAAAAAAGCCAGGTCCACGTTGACATCGTTGTTAATCACGGTATGGACAGAAGGGCGCCGCCGTCCAAACAAAGCGACCAACTTGGGAGCAATATCCACGAACTTAAAGACACAACCGAGTCACAAAATACGGTTTACTTTACCCGTTCGCTGAAACCGACTTGAACATTCATAATCATAACTTCCATCGAACGTAATAAAAACAGATTTATCGTAAATTTGATGCGTAACTCCCGCAACCTAGAGCATCCATACTTTTTTCCAATATGGAGGACATTTTAGAGAGCATAAAAATTCAGAGACCCGGATGATGGGGGAAAAGGTAACAGTCGATGTAACGCCTATTCCTATTGGTCAATTCTGGCACGTAACACGCTTCAACACTACGCTGTTAAAACGACTAATTTCGATAAAAAGGGCTTGGCATTTCAAATTTTATTGCTAGAGTTTGCTAATATTGAAAACCTAATTTAAATAAAATATCAAATGTGTGGGTAATAGACCTAAAACATTGCTAATTTGGAAATTTAATTAACCCACTTATGGAAACTTGTCGATAGGCGGTTCGTCCAATCAGCGCATGGCTCTGTAAGTTTTGGGTTCGTCCCCTTTTTTTTTTCGTATGATCACGTGACTGGAATTATAGGGGTAGTTCGTTCGTAGGGGGTAAAGGGCGTTATAGATATATCTGAGGAGGTAAAGAGTTCATAGACCGCACTTTTACATAAATAAATATATAAAAAAAAAGTTGTGGGAAAGTGTGTTACGTAATTTTCAGGAAAAATGCATTCATTCACAGTTTTGTCTTCATTGTGCACCATAAAATATTAAATTAAGGAGGATGTTGGAAGAAGGTGGAGTATGCCATGCATCTATAAATGTGGAACAATGCCTTTAGGGAATCGATGTTCACATTTAATTGATGAGCACATGTTTTAACCAACGTATCACGTATATTGCAATATAAGAAAATATATTCAATTAAAGCTTAAAACTAATTAAAATACAATGATAATGGTTTATTTATTTATAATGGAGAGCTTAAAAATAAATTTGTAGTTATTGTTTAAATTTGCTAAATTTTGTATCAAATATTCAATATTTAATTGCAAAAATTCATTATAAAAATATTAAACATTATGTAAAATTTAAACTACGTTTTCATTTTGAAAAAATAAATAATTTGTGTTTATTTAGTTCAAAAATTAGCAAAAACAGACCTTTCAAAGTTAACTTTATTAAATGATATACAAAGTTAGGAAACACTATAAAGTATAGTAATGACCAACTGAAAGCAAAATAAAAACCAAATGATTTCAATTATTTTAATGCTTATTGAAATTGAATTTTGAAACCAAATAATTTCTTTTGAAAATATCTTTTGGTAAACGTCACAGATGTCAGGGAAAATTTTCACCTAAAAATTGTATAAATTACCAAAAGTAAGTCTGCTTTTTCATCGCTTATAAAATGCATGCAAAACATTAATGTGCGTTTATCAATATTTGTTGGCAATTTCGTTTTGAAAAAAAAATAAAAGTCATGGCGATTCATTTATGTTTTTTGCTAAAAAATAAATTTGTAAAATATTTACCCCCAATGTGACAAAAATAATTTGTAAGTTATAACATTCATTCCCAATTTTTATGTAATTTGATATTTACATAATTGTTAATATGGAAACCATACAATTTAAAAAATGTTTTGCTCAACAAAGAAATTATAAAGCAATACTTATGATGAAAAATTTAAGAGAGAAAGTGATTATAATTTTTATATAATCATGAAAAAAATATCCCTGCTTCAGCCAGAAAATACACATACTAGTATTTGAAATATCATCCAATAAAGCAGATGATATGAGATTTGATCCAGATAAAATAATGAAAATTAGTTCTGCTGTACAAGGATATAAATTCATAAGTTTATTTCACCAATAGAAAGTTTGGACTGAATGAATAACTGGCAATTAATTGTTTTAAAAAATCAATTGAAGCAATTGAATTTGATGATGGCATTAGCCTAAAATTAAACTAAATGCATAATGGTAAATTCCAATCATTATGAATGCCCAAGTTACCCAAAATTGGGAATACATGGTCAAATTTGAGATGGATGAATAACGTCCAGAGAAAAGTTAGTTTTCTTTCTAAATGTTTTATGTTTAAATCAAATATATGAAAATAAGCTTAACAATGCTACAATAATATCATTTAAAACTTAATAACATAATAGAAAAAAATTATAATACTAATATACCCAATAGCCAAATTTAGATATGACCTAACCATTGTTCACAGGAGTATTGGGCCAGAGTAGTTTGGTTGCATTTTTGCTGGTCACTGCGTGGGATCAGACTAGTAAAAAAAGGGAATCCAATTAACAATCATTTCTGATTACATAACTTAAAAATTCGGATAATTTAGAAATAATCACTTAAAAGTATTGAATATAGTGACTGTTAAATGCCTTCATGTTCACCTGTTATCGCTCCAGCTGAGATTTTTGAATTGCTCCATCTACAGACTGACGTAACACTCCGATTACCTGCCTAGGATTGTCACTACCAATGACTGCACTACCAGAAACAATCATGTTGGCCCCAGCCTAAAAACCATCAAACTATTAAAAACAAAATTAACAGTTAAATTCTAAAAACTATTAAAGCTTAAATATGACTTTCACCTCAGCACATAGGTCAATTGTGGATGGGCCTACTCCACCATCAACTTCGATATCCAAATCTTTATATTTCTGCCTTAATAATGCAACCTTTGAAATTTTCAACGAAAAAAGAAAGGGAATCAAATTACAACTGCAAGAAAAGCACAGAACTCTTGGGTATAAATGAAATCAGATACGTAATTTGCAAGATACAACCTTTGGCATCATGTCAGCCATGAACTTTTGGCCTCCAAAGCCTGGCTCAACTGTCATTATAAGAATCATGTCAACTTGCTCAATGTAGGGCAAAACTGTCTCCACTGGAGTTGCTGGTTTAAGACCAATTCCAACCTTAATGACGGAAAAATAGGGACTAGATCAGATCGAAACTCTTCACATACTACTTCTCTTGGAGTACATTAATTGTAATCCTTACTTTCATTCCCGCCTCTTTTACTTTGCGAATTAGTGTCGGTACATCATCTGAAGCTTCTATGTGAAAAGTGTATTGGTTTGCCCCGGCATCAGCCATTGGTTCGATCCACTAAAATCCAATAGGTTAAAAAGTGACAGTGAACAGAATCAGTTTAAAAACACAAGTACTCAGTAATTTCCATTAAGAAATGTTGTAGACAATTTCTAAATTAAATAAACTAATATATTTTTTTTTTAAACTACAGATATAGTTTACTAAAGCTCTTGCCAGCTTTTGATAGACCCTCTGACAAGTTATGATTAACCTTGCAAACCTTGCAAAGTCATTTTAATTTGTGTAACGATAAAAGTTGAATACATTCATACACAACAATATTATATGCATCAATGACAATGGCACTTCAGCCCAATGCCATAAAAGCACAACTCTCTAATTCAGGAGTTGGTGGTTAATTAGTACTAATGAAAATACAGAACATTTGGAAAAAATAATTGCTTTAAATTTACCTGTTCCGGTTTGGCAACCATCATATGCATGTCGAAAAAAGAGGTTGGAAGCTTCACTCGCAAGCACTTGACAACTGGGTGACCAAAAGTTAAATTTGGTACAAAATGGCCATCCATTACATCCAAATGAAGATAGTCGGCTCCGCTATCTAACATTCGTTGTGATTCCGAATAAATTTGCGACAAATCAGAATTTAAAATTGAGGGACCGATTTTACAAGTGACCGAACCGTGAGCCGCCATCTTTACGTCGTCCGCAACTGAGCAGCGTGATCAGACGCCTATCTTCACAATTATGAAACAATATCCCTAGAGCAAATAGGCGGCAATTTCAAAACTCGCCAATTGCTAAATTAAATTAATATTAATAACAGATTTTTAAATCCGTCACGAAATAAACTGCATTAAAGAAATGACATAGTTAGCGCACCATTATGATAAAGAAATTGAAAAAATAATTAACTTACTTCAATCCAAATACATATTCTTAAATTCAAAAAAAAAAAAAAAAAAAAAAATACATATGCTAGCAGAGTTCCACAAACAATTTTGGAAATGTGAAGATTTTAAAAAATGTCAGTAATATCTGCTGATATATGTTAAATACTGGTGAATCAAACACAATTACAACTACAAATTCCCATAAAAATGACTTTAGTTTGGAATCTTTGTCATAAATACTGATTTTTAGAAAGGCTACGGATGTTTCTGTTTCACTTAAAAATAGTATTAGTGAATCTACAACTAGGCCTAAACTTGTAACAAATACAACCAAAAACAGTTGCTACTTAAAAAAGTATAGGAAGCATCCTTATTTTATTCAGTTGCCATACAAAATTACTTTTGCCTTAATACACATTGCAACGCAATCATTTCATCCTTTATCAAAAAAAAAAAAAAATCATGAGATTCAATAAACGAGTAAGTTGCAAAAACAGTTCATGACATTAGGGCTACCTGTATATACAATTAAAATACGATTTAAGAGAATGAGATAAAAATAAAAAAATATTATGCATGTTAACGGTATCTTCATCTTTTACATCAAACAGACTGTGGCCAAAAATGAGAGAGGAAGACAAAATTATAAGTCCAAAACGTTGAATTCCTTGTTCAAATTTCCGATTGCTGCAATTTCTTCAATTTCTTAAATAGGAGTTTCTATAGGCAATTTTGCCAACATAATACTCCTAGATGGGATTTGCATACAGCAACACAAACATGAACTTTCACCTTCATGAAGTTGCAAATTTAACTATAAGAAATCGAAACAAATACTTTGAAGTTTTAAGTTTTCCCATTTTAGAATCGTTTTTACTTTAGCACGTCAAAAAGTTGACCAGATCTTAAGCATTTAACAAGGTAAGGATCTGCAACGGTTCAATCTTTCATGTTTGGCAAATTGTGAAAAGAAAATTTACTAGAATGATGGAGATTTAGAATTGAGCTATCTGAAGCATTCTGTAAAACCACTAAAATTGTATTTCTTGAATAGAATACTAATGGAAACTAATCTGGGGCCCAGGTGCTAGGCAGGATTGTCACAGGCTCAAAAAAAAAATTCTCCACAAAATACACGTGAATAGAACAACTAAAACCAAGGCTTTTCTTTACCCGTGATTAACCATAAAAAAACGTTCTTAATGTTTGGCAGTGATATAGTTACCATTACTTATCAGTAGTACATATCTTCACCCAGCTATTGAGAGATTTCTTGCATAGACATTACTTTTGAACATGATTATTTAATGTAGCGTTCTTTTTTCCCAAATGCGCAACTAGCACCTGGGCAATTTTCCCATTTGTCTAAGACTGCGATTTTAAAAAGATAATCTCAAAGACAGCTAAAGGCTTGATGAAACATGAGATTGCTTTAGCGGTAAAATTATAAAAGACAATACTTTGCAACGTTTGAATAAGGAGGGAGCGTAAAAACCAAACACTGGTGTACAACTACGAATGTTATGCTTGAAAGAAGGACGACTACATGTATAACAAAGAAGAGGACATGAAACATAACCTTATCTCTACATTGAAAACTGCTTACACACCTTACGTTTAAAGTTAACCAAACAACAGTAAAAATACATGCAACGGCACGAGTCGGTTCCAGGAGAAAAAGCCTCCAAAAATACAAGTCCATCTACATTGGAGGCATGGTACTGTGGGATGGCGAACCATCTGAGATTGCACATCCTATGTGAAAGTGTCTATACGCTAACCAGGTTTTCTATTTACACTGCGAATTTTGCATTTGTCATCGAAATTCATGTTGATCGAATTCAGCAAACCAATTGCACGTTTGGCTACGAATTTCAAATGAAGTAACTCACCACAGATAAGTATTCTATAGTCAACTGGCTTTTTTCTCATATGAATATTTCCTTCTTTTTTGAAACGTTATGACCAGTTTGTCCTTGCACGATTGCCGTATCTGCATCAGGTGCATCATGTGCACCTTTATCTTCGTGGGTCTTGTATTCTCCTTTGTGCCTGGACACGTAACGGCCAATAAGAATGGCCATAGCGATTAATGCCAAGAAGATGATCGCCAAAATACCTTTGAGAGAAAAAATATTATATAAGTATTCAATGTTAAATAACACCGGTTTTGCAGCGCATTTAAATTTGAAAATACATATGCTCAAATAACTACTACCTTGAATTAACATGAATATACAAAATAAATGTTTGTTGGTTTAAACTATCATATTTTCTTACTAGATTTTGTATCATGTTGGCAAGTGGTATGACATTTTTAATTGGTATAGTTAATGCAAAATTATCTGTTATAAAAAATTTCAAAATCTAAGTTATGTTTACTTGAGAATATATGCTGGACAATTCCAACATTTAGACATTATTTAAATCGGATATATTATCTTGCAAATATGTACCTTTTCAGTTTGAATTCCTGTATAAGCATGTAAACGTTTAATTAAAAATGCGCATTTTATGAAGTTTTCAGGTTGAACATGTGTTATAATTATTCAAATTAGTTACTTACAAGATCCAACTTTCATTAAACTTAAAATCTTTACGCATTTTTGAGTGGAACATACAACTTTTGACGAAATCTAACTCATGAAGCTAAATTATGAAATTACCAGTTTTGGAATTTTGATTCTGCGTTTTTAACCTGGTAAGAACTGTGCTAAATAAATAGAGTAGAGAACTTATTTTTAATTACCTCCTAAAACGGCCGAGTCAGCCCGTGTGTATCCTCTACTTTCGATTAATATGCTGGGATCGAAAGTAGGTGGAGGTCTAGTTTCAGCTGCATCAGGCAGATAAGTGACTGCTTCGATTCCACAGAAGTCTTCACGCAATTCCCCAGGCAAAGAACGGATGTTGGCTGGACGATTCTCCTGGAACAGCAGCTTCAGCACATACACATCGTCAAACTCGATTCTTGAAATGCAACCAACAAAGCCTTGACCAGCAGGCATTGTTCCTATAAGCGAGGAAAGCCATTTAATAAAACCAATCTTTAGATTTACAAAATCCTATCCGTTTTACCACTTACTGTTTCTGCCAATGTATAAATTCTTTATGTTGTCAAACTGCACATCCTGAGTTCGGTCGATGGGAAACGTGTGCTTTTCGGGTGCATAATTGTCAGTCTGTAATGCAATCATAATTAATTCCAACATCAAAGCAAATTTTTGAACAACATTTTTAAGAGATCAAGTTGAAATTCTTTACTTACTTGAATTACCAGCGTTTTACCACCATTTTCACGATAGATGCGAACATCATGCGTTTGACCATTGGCAAGGGAGAAATTTGATATGACCTCCCTGCGTTCAAATCCAAAATCAAACACAACTTTGATGTGACCTGAGAAGCGCAATATTTAGAACACAATATAGAATAAACGATTTCAAAAGAACTTTAATCTTATTCTGAGAAATGCTGATATCCTTACCGCTGTTAGCCATGACCACACTGAGGTATTCGCCAGAATATCCAATCAATCCCATCAACAAGCCACCAGGTTCAGTGGTAAAGAATGCAATTCTGATCTTCTCCGCCGTGGTCGATTTGTAGGTACCGTCAAAGTCATATTCAATCATATCGTCTTGTCTCAAATGGACACCGATTTCTGGATAAAAAACAACAACATGCAATTTAAGCAATTAACAGAAAAATTTCCAACTAGGGTACAAAAGCAGGATAAGCAAACATACCATCAGCACAAATAGGGCCCTTAAAGGCAGTGTAACGACAATCACAAACGTAATGTGAAAAGCCTTCGTGGCATGTTCCATTATTCAAACAAGGGCCACTTTCACATTTCCCAATACAACCAGGCAAAACGCCGTAAAGTCCTCGTTGGGCAAGGTTATACATATCCTGCGGGCGACCATTGAACATCAAAGAGCGCATGCAACCAACAAAGCCATCACGATAATCAACCGTGGCGCCTAAACGAGATCGACCATAAAATAATTAGAACACAATTGTATATTGCCAAAGTATAAATACAGAATAGACAATATATCGGAAGTCAACAATACATACCAACGACTAAATCTGAAGTTAAGTAAATTGCTCGAGACACTCCGATTGGCTCCCGAATTTTGTTACGTAAGGACCCATCTACGACAACTTCTGCCTCTTTCCTATTTCTTTCCACCAAAACACTGTGCCACCTGCCATCGTTTAATTTTATTGCAGTTTCTACACTCACACCCAGAGGACCATTACCAGCATAATACGTGAACTGGATTTGATCACCACCTAAAGAGAAAGAAATTACAAATTGATAAATTCAGCCACTAACACACAGCATAAACTACTGATGGCAACAAATGCAAATTAAGGAATCCTAACATTCAACCACTTTTCCGAAACTAACACCATAAGAAACGAAATAACTTCACTTACCCACAAGGGCAACCTTAATATAATCAGTCGGGCCAATGCTGTGAACAAGCACACCATTTTGCATTGTAGTTTTAAACTCAAAATAAATGTCACCAGAATGACCCATGTCAAACGTTGGATAATTAATGGTGGCGTCCATCTGCCGGAACGTGACAACATTGTCGTAAATAACTATACAAATAAAAGTTATGTTAACAGAAGATCAAATCCACAAATCCACAACTTTGAAAGATGGAAAGAAAACTCACAGTCCCCTTCACAATTTAAAGCACCCAAGGTGTATTTTCCTTCTTTAAGATCCAGAGGCGTGCCAGTGTCGCCAAATCGCAACTGTCTCACAGGCAGGAAACCTTTCTCGGTAATATCGCCACCATCGGATTGCCAATCATCTCTAAAAGCATCGCAGTTACACCAGCGCGATCGATCCACACATGTTCCAGTGAGGGCACAGGCGCATTTATAGGTGCCAGGTAGAGAACCAGCCCAGAAGTCCATTTTTTGATTGCCTCGTGATACCCACCAAGAAAATGGTTCAAATCTTCTATCACGAACTAGGAAAAAAACTACCTAATTAAAACAATCTTCCATAACAGTCACCGATTTGAGGATCATCAAAATCAAAAAGAAATGCACGAGAACAACAAGCTTTCGTTAAAGACAAGAAATTTGAAAGAAACACTTACTCGGGGTATTAAACAGTCTAGCTTTTTTACATTCGTAAACTAAACTTTGCTTGCAGCTTCGAGAACGGTTGACAAGCTCCGTTATTTGATCCCAATTCGCGTCGTAAATTATATCTTGGCTGAAGCTTCCAGGTTTATCAAATCCATTTACTGTTGTGGTCTTGTCACTGCGATGACCAAGAGTAGTAGTGGTATTCACCAGATCAGCTGCGAAATTACAGTAAACATAAATGTGTTCAGTAAGAAACCAACACATTTACTAATTTAAATACTAAAAAGTTCTTTTAAAATATAGTCAAGAACTCACCTGAAACCTCACAGAGTACTGGAAAGGGATCTAACGGACCACTTCCATCGATATCTATCATGATGTTGTCCCTGCGCATTTGTGGGTTGTTTTGATGGAAAGCCTCACACGAGAGCGCTTTTATGGCTATGGCGACATAATCATGATAAACATGTGTTAATGAAATCAATATAAAAAGCTAAATTGGGAATCAAAACCAGAAATTGGCCCTCATCTCTCATAATCTGTTTCAACAAGGCCACGGTCAACACACCAAAATCTGCATGGGGGAAGGGATGAATAGTGGGAACGATTTAAATAGATCACAGAAGTTAAAAAGATAAATAAAAAAATAGGTTGAAGGATAATTTAAATAAAAAACAAACATGAAGAAAAAATTTGGAAAAAACCACACAAAGAAAGATGCGAGACATTCCTTTCAAGTCTATTTTCTAATCATCGGGCCAGATTTTCAGTTAACGTATTAACAATAATTCACTTACATGTGTGGCATACAGCTCCTCCATATCCAGAATCAAGGCATTTGCAGAAAAACTCGTTGGAATTCTGTTCACAGATACCTCCGTGTTCGCAAGGATTAGGGTTACATCTATAAAAGGTCGTCAAATTAGTAGGTGAAATCAAAACTACATGTTCAAAAATGACCTGCAAATTCTTAGACATTTCTTAAAGAGAAGACATAACTTGAAGTCAAACTTTCTCGAAATTCATTCATAAAGTTCAGTGCAGGGGTGGGCATGGTGTTATCAATAATATAATTTAAAAAAAAAGGAATTGACAACTTTCATTGCTAGTACAGGATTGTGGATCACTTAACACGAAAGGACATTTAAAAGCCAATCACAATATGCATATACATTTTATTAAACCATTACTTAAATGATAATAACTCACCTATCAACCATTTGACACGAGTCCTTCAACACTTCACCAACAGTGGACAATGGCTGAGTAACAGTGCCATCAATAGAAATGTACCTCATGCAGCCTACAAATCCAGCATCACCATGAAGTCCCCCTAGCAATTATAAATATGAAATAAACTTAGAAACCTAAAAAATTCATCACATGAACGTAATATTCATAAGAGATAAAAGAAATTAGAAACCTCCAATTAAGTGCTGGTTGCCAGTTGTGATTTTGAGCATCCGCCGAATTTTCACTGGTCTCCTGTCAACATTGATTTCCGTGAAGTTTTCAGCAGCAGTCAATATCACTTTATGCCAAGCACCGTCGTTAAAATGTTCTAAAAAAGAAATCTCACGTCGATGAGCATCAGCACTT
Organism: Julus scandinavius; assembly: GCA_034696685.1. Classification (NCBI taxonomy): domain Eukaryota; kingdom Metazoa; phylum Arthropoda; class Diplopoda; order Julida; family Julidae; genus Julus; species Julus scandinavius. Next base: position 6,223 of record JAQGAE010000114.1, on the reverse strand, counting down.
GCAATTTTGCATTCAAACTGTCAGTGATGGTATTTCATAGTATCATTACCTGAAAATTCGTCGATAGTCACTCTTGGGATATCTTGAACAGCAATATCCATTTTTATTTTACCTTTATTAAGGTACAACTACAAGTAAATAAATTATTTGAATGAAAATCAATAATTCAGGGAAGAACTTACCTTTTTGACAATTTATATTAAAAAAACAAAGAAGTCCAAATAAACATTCAACTTACTTTTAAGGCTCCAGGAATTGAAAATTTATGATAAATAAGAAGGCCCTCCTCATTAAACGTGCGGAAGTCAATGCTTATGTTGAGACTACCTAATCCTTCATTGGATTTCAGCACAAGGTGGGAATCTGGATGCTTGAATGTAATGGGCATAACTATTTCATCCTAAAAAAGGACAAATCATATTATATTATCTCGGTTAAAAAAAACTAAGTGGAAGGAAGGTATGAGAAGCACTTACTCTACAGAAAAACGCAGTTCCAACTTTAGTGTAAGTAAAATCTTGCTTATATTTTAGATCGTATATCAGATTTGTGTAATTAATGTAAAGATTCTCGATGCAGCCAGTGAAGTTATAGGTAACTATTAGGCCATCTACATTGAAATTTGGCACCCCACCGATGAATACCTGATAAAAGAAAGCAATTTGGTCATGCAGATGTTGATTTATCATGTTCTACATACGATAATATATTGAAAATTCTTATTCATATAAAAGATTCTTAAAGCCGGTTCAGCAACTGTCACCTACCTCTCTGTTTAGATCTAACTGGGAAAAATCGCCCTTGATTTTCTGCTTTACAATCACCCGATCTACAGTGAAAACGACATCTTTGCCATTTCTGTAAATTATGGCATCATGCCACAGATTGTCATCTAAAAGGCTGCCCACAGAGACACTTGTCGTTTGTTTAGATCCTGTAACAAATTGAAAAGTAGCTTTTAGTTTGCCTTTGCATAACACAATTGCAAAATATAAATAAATAACTTACCCAAATCAATATTCAACACAAGTTTATTGTCAACTATTTGCAATGCGAAATAATCTCCTTGTGTTCCTTTACTGTACAGAAGAATCCCATCAGCATGGCTTGTTTTGAAACGAATGCGAATATTGTCCCTGTGAGACATGATGGGTTCGTAACTCAAATCCTTACGAACATAACCGCGGCCATCAAAACTCATCACCTCCTCAACTAATAAATGTAAAAAAATGATTTTTTTAGAAAAAAAAGTGTAGTCTGATGTGCTACAAGAAGATAAGGTTAATAAACCTACCGTAATTGCAACCATATAGCTCTACCCTCATAGCGATTCGATCCCGCCAACGAGTTGGATTGATGCGAATCCACTGCGCAACGATTGGATTTTCAAAATCATGTCTTTGAATAGTATTTCCATCGCGATTTGCTTTAAAGAGCTAAGCAATTGATGAAAAAATAATTAATATGTCATCTTATTGGAAAATGAATATGATGCAAACATAAAAAATTGTACAAATTCACACGGACAAGCAGCAATACCAAAATACAATTGTCAAATAAAAAAACATTGCAACAAACCAAATAACTTAAACCTGAATCATTATTTGATGAATCATTCTACTTAATTTCTGTAAAAGTTAAAACACAGGCAAAGCTATACAGTGCATGCTGATTACAATATCTGTATGCCAATGCACACAACTTTATGTGATAATTTAAAATGTATTGCCAAATCTTTTAGCTTTCTTAATTTACTTGCTCCAAACACAACTTTGATTCGAACCTTAGATCAAACGTTTTGCATAGGAGAGAAATCTTATTACAATGGATGTTGCATTTATATAAAGGGAAACCTTACAAACAATCTAATTTGGATGTTAGGGTACATCGTTGTAGGTCTACAATTAATTTATAATCACAAGACTTTAATCATGTGTCAAATGGAGCTAGTAATTATGATTAATGAACTATTACACTGGCAGAAAGTTAATTGTGATGCAAAATGCATGCTTTTTAAAATGCAAATGTCATTAAAGTGACACAGCAACAAGAATAAAAAGCATATGTAAATATGTATTGTAAAACACCAGGCTGTTGATTTTCTTAAAATAAACATTCAGGCGATGTGCACAACTTACGAAAGAACATCAGGCAATGGCAGAAATACTGCAAGCCATTCCAACAAAAAAAAAACTCACAGGTTGCAGTAAACTCAATAATATTTCCCACCTCCGCACTCCCATCTGAGGCAGAGAAAGGCCGCCAAATTCCACCATCATCACTATAAAGTATCACATATTCTGCTACATATTGTTGGCTGTGCACCAAGCCCTTAGTTGCTATACAAGTAATATTTTTAGTTTCCCCTAAATCGAAATCTATGTATTCATAGTAGGTATTGCTCATTGGGGACCACGCACTCGCATCTGTGATTAAAAGACAAAAAAATACTGATGGTTAAGTAAACGCATATAAATATTTTACCTTTGTATTCCCTTCAGCATCCTTGTATTCGGCAAAGTCAATTCCATTATTGCCATACTCAATGCGATATTCTTGAACGAATTGAGCTGTATATGGACGTCCTTGCGTGGCAATAGCGGTCACATTTTTTGATTCACCAAGATCAACCATATAATACTGTCCAAAATCAGAATTTCCAGCAGCCCATGCAATGCGGCCTGTAATGAAGGTAATCTCAAAACCACATACAACACTACTCTACATGTTAAAACAAGCTACAGAATTAAGGTACAAATAATAGCATATACTTTACAATGATAAGTAATTTATTTTCAATCTTTGTGACCATGCACTTTGAACATTTAAGCTGAACTTGTACATTGAATGATGAGCATAAACATGTCAACTAGGATATATTTCATGAGCAGTTAGCTAATTCATCTCCCAAGGGAATTAATAAGAAATTTCAATGTGGATAATAACACTTGAGTATTTAGTATGAAGTTATTGATAACTACTGTTATGTATTAATAATTTAAGTGGCATAAAATTTACCATAATTCTTCTAAACCGGCATAACATGTTAACCACCATTTTGGTGGCAGATTGTTGAGGAAAAAAACAGTTTTCAATTTGAAAATCCGATGGCCATTTTAAGGCACAAAATATTCACATTAAATGTGAAAATGATTATTAACTTACCATTTAATCTGGCTTTACTGGGTCCTCTATCAGCAGACAAACTGGAAGTGGCTGTAATTTTTGCATTATCTAACAATGGTGTGTTGCAGGCACCTGTAAAACAATATCCAGCATATTAGTAACGATTCTAAAAATACGTTCCTCGCCTTTAATCTATACTAATTACTGAAAATAAAATTGGATTTTTTTAAACAATTATTTTATATGAAAGTAATACCATTTTATTTATTACAATTATAATCCTACAACTAACTCATAACAAGATGCACCTGTAAGCATTAATAGACGCCTCCATAATATTTTCATGGCAAGTTCAACTACAAATGTAGATGATTCAAAAATATTGCCAAATAGGTATCTAAGATATTTCAGGTGAGTTAAGAAAGGGAGAGGTAATGCTACAGTATGTCCAATTAATCCCAATTAAATGCCAGCACGCCAAGGTATTTTCTCTTGAAGTTGGAAAAACTATTGAACATGAATTACTGCGCAACAGAACTTCAAAATTTGAACCTAACATGCTTTATCACTACCTCAATAAGCAATCAACATGATATTGGATTAAATAACCTTCCATAATTTTATAATATTTTCGCATTAGCTTTGTTAAACATAGTTGAAATAAATTTGGTGAATAGAGCTACGTTTATACACGAGATATAGCACTGAATAGTATATATAAAGAAATGTACACAATCCTACAGCACAATACCACACCTAGCCTAAAATTCTACACATTACCATCCCCCCCCCATAGGGGCATCCAATTAATTATAAGTAACTAATAGGTAAAAGTCCACTAAATAATAATAAATATGCCCTTCCGTACTCATCTACACGACATATTTGGTTAAAATTTAAGGCCCGTGTATACGATTTACTATTGACGGTAGTTTTTAGGCGTGGTTGGTTGGCAAAGGTATCGCCATTTTTTAGCATAGGAACCGTTAAAACGCACTGAATAAAAGCAACTTCTAGAATTGTTCAAAATTATCCAACTTACCATTTACTATCGATTCCAGGTTTATTAAAACGATGCAACATGGTAACAAAACACTAACAATCTTCATTGTTTAACGATATAATGCTATTTAATTTGCGTCACCATGCCTGATTTTCAAATCAACCCAAGTCAAAGGAGTGGCATTCGAGAAATGGAATGTCCCTTCTGAGTCAACGATAACTCATTTCCGTTTCCGAAAGGCCACGTGTTATCGTCTGCTTCTACGAGCCTGTTTGCGCGGGTGTCCCCGTGTTTGAGGATGTTCTATTAGCCGATTTCCATTATTAGTCCTGTAAAATAAAGAGTCAATCAATATGTTACCTACAGACGGTGACGTCAATTATGGATATTTTACCGACCTTCTTCAGGTTACAATGCGCGAAATGTCAACGTTGACGCTCTAATACAAACCGGCAAAGATATGTTGCGCAGGTGATAAGACGTGTAAACAACATTGAATATTAATGTGTTCAAATGTCGAGAATTTTTAGTATTATTAGCATGTAGAACAGACTAGGTTTCATTCTTTTTCAAACTTTACGCAGTTAAATATGTCACAACAATATGGTATATTTTAATTAATTTTGACATGTCAAAAATCAAAATTAACTTTTAATTCTGTAATTAATGTTTCATAATAAATTGTGTGTTTAATAACATGTATTTTATTTCGTAATAAAACTAATTAACTAATGCATGATTCAAACATACATAATAACAGAAATTCTCGCCATATTTTACAAGTCGTTAATAGATGTTTTCTACTCAATAAATACACCTTAGCTATATTTTTTTTTATAATAAATATTATTTTGAAGCAATTAAAACTGCTCATTTCTTTTTTTTTTATCACCCATTAAATGCATGCATGCAGTTTAAAATTATAGTATTAAACTTATCTTGACATTGCAAATGGTGAGAAAAACTTTCCTGTTTGATGTAAATATTTTAGATAGGGGCCAATCTGAATAAATATCTGGTTCCAGGGTCCAAAGTTCACTTTATACATTTTTTCCTAGTATTTATATATATATATAAATATTGATAGAAGCATTTGATAGAAGAGTTAGACGTGTACTGCTTTCAAACGCTTCTAATACCTATAGGTTTTATACCTTTTCAGATACTAAAATGTCTGCAAATACAATAGCCCATCGTCAATGGACTCCATTTGAAATATTTGAAGAAAAAGATGGCAAGTTAGTTTTTTAAATAATTGAATCAAGCAGACAAGTCGAAAGTGAATTTCTAAATCCATTATGTTATATATTCAAACAGAACCGAACATTGCACTCTTTATTTTGAATCGGCCAATACCAAGTATGGAATTGTTAGCGCGATTATGGAAAAACGGTATTAATGATTTTTTTTTTCATGAGGTGGATATATTCCCAATCGAATCTCTTAGAAATAATACAATATTATTATCAGCTACTTTAAAAGTTGCTGTTGATGGTGGGGCCAACCGATTAATGGAGGTATGTGCATATAATAAATGTTACATGGATTATATACCTGACATTGTATCTGGCGACTTAGATTCGGCCGCATCGAAATTACTCAAGTTTTATAAAAAGCATGTAAGAAATTTCTTTTTATTGTATTTTATTTTAATTTGTGTATAATAGAAGTTTTGTAAAGTTAATCACATTCACCAAGCCAAGTTCACTTTCACTTAGGGGGCTCAAATTATCGAAACTCCTGACCAAAATGCTGTTGATTTCACAAAGGCTTTACGTGTTGCAACAACTAGGCTTCAAGAAATGAACAAGGAGGTATCAAGAGCAAATAAATAGTTTATCTTGTTCAACATAAAACGAAATTGTTCAATACTCTTCCATTTCGTTTTATTCTTGCAGGTTTCGGCATTTGTTGCATTTGTTAGTATGGGAGGGCGAATAGACCACATGTTTGGAAATTTCAATGCCCTATTTTTAGCACAATCATTTTGCGCTGCACCTATTTATATTGTAGACTTTGAAACAATTACATGGTTACTACAACCAGTAAGTAGAACCGTTTTCATCATTATTGCAGCTATATAATTTTGTGGAC
>JAQGAE010000113.1:0-56477 GCA_034696685.1 Julus scandinavius | reverse complement strand
GGGTGAGAATTGTTTGGGGTGGCTTGATGGATCAGCAAGGGCCTCATATTGTAGTTTTTCACTTTGAAATGGTAGATTAATATGCAACTTTGAAAAATGTCCGTTATTTTGCACACGCTGCTAGCAGGCGGCAGTATGTTATAGGCAAGTTGTGAGTGCAAAAATTCAAATAATAATTTAATTTAAAAAAATCTACTATTTTAACGTGAAAATTGACACTATCAGTACCGTGGTGATTTATAAAGCTATTTTAAACAATTATTACTTTTATTTAATCGTTTTTTGTTTTACTGTGAGTGTCTTTGCAAATTTTCCCATTGAAAGGGACAGGGTTTAACTCGCCAGTTATGCGTCGCCCTATACACACGGCTTTCTTAGGAAATCTGTTACATTCCCGAACATATCACCTGAGTTTTATTTATTTTTTACATTGAATAACAACTTGATTGGTGCAGCCTTAAATACTTTGGTTTGACTAATCGATAATTAGAAATGGCGGATCCGACTGCAAGGTTAAATGCAAAACGGTCGCGGTATAAACCATGGCATACAACGATTTGTCAACTAGCAAGAAATCGATTTGAATAATTTGTTCGCATATCGTAGATTAGAGACCGGACTTTGATGACCTCGGCGATGCCTGCCTGGGAGGTGGCATAAAATGCAGTAAAAACCCAATCTCGGTGAAATGGATTGGGGACCGCTCCCACCTCTTTATATGGGTCCAGGCATATAACTTTTTTTTCTCCATTTTCTTTGCTGCTGCTGAAAAGAACGCTCTATTAGATACGCAAGTTTGATGTGGACAAATGCCTGGCTGTTTGAGTTTTTGTTGTCCCCCTGATCATTAGACATGCTGCCATTGGTCTCCCTACCTTTTCACCCCACGGGCGTTGAGGGTTTTCTCGTGCATCCCAATACTTGAATAAGGACGTTGTCGGCCATCGCTTTGGGGCCCCTTAAACACCACCTTACCTTCGTCATGCCCTGTCCTGCCCTGGCAGCATTATCGGCGTGAAATATAGCCCTTATTGTTCCACCTTTCAAAACAGCATCATTGGCCGCTTGGGCCGTACTTTGCTTATATACCGAGGGGTGCGCGGGAACCCCGGGTTTTTGGCAAGGCGAAGATATGTTTAATACCTTATGTTTTTCTTCCACCACCTTTCTCCACCCCTTCTGATTGGTTTGACACCTGATGGGGGATGATATCCCATTGAATGGATCCTGGGCATGCGCACTGTGAAGTGTGAACTGAGATACGGTTACGTACAAAGGAATCTGGTTTTCAATGCTGGAGTAAAACTGCTAACCGACAATGGGGCAACTGCCTATTTATTCCTTTTATAGCCAGGTTTTATTGTGGCCTGTGTTTGGGGTGTTGGGACTTAACGGCGAAGGCCATAGGTCTTGCGGTGCATTTGCAAGACGCAGGGGAGCGCAAGTGACAATAACCTATAGCACAGGAAGTGTTAAAAGCGAATGGCCTGAGGGGAGACCCCTTGACCAGCCCCTTTGGCAGGCGGCTGATCTCAATTTCTTAAATTTCAACCCCTGCGCGAGGTTTATTGGACTCTGTATCTATATTCTCTGTAGTAAAATTCCTCCAGAAGACCCCCACTTCTGTTGGTGGGGTTTAGTGGTAATGGGTGTCTGGTTGCTTTTTCGGCAGTTTTTTTTGTGTGTGTGTGTGTTGGCCCTATGGCCTATGGTATCTGGAACAAATTGCAGTGCCTGATGACTATATGGTATCTGGAAGCGGTAATCAGAGAAGTCAAGCCATTGCACAACGTATTAAGTCATTTGGCAATGCGGGGGGTTCTATGATGTAGGCCCGCCTTATTATGCACTTGTAATTTTTTAAGTGCAAGGGTGTAATTGGGGGGTCCAATAAAATGAATTCTATAGCAGCTGCCCTATTATGATAGTGCTAAGCGCGTATGTATGCCTTAATTACCTGGGGTACATGTCACCTGTCCTACACTAATGAATACGTGGTGCGCTGAATAGCAGTTAAGACCAAACTTATTGATCGTAAAGCACATTTTTCCGCTGGTAGGAATTAAAAGTGCAGTTAAATTTAATTAATTTTCAGAAACCATGTAGAACTAGAGACGTGCTAAAAATTCAGGATAGATGTTGGCCTATTTGCGAATGTTTGGAGCTGTCATCGTGATGTCCAACACATGTTTACATCCCATGGTGTCGAGAGCAATGCTGTTTTTATTCAAACTTATTATTTAGAGCTCACACAAACCATACTTGTAACATTACAGTCTTATTTCGTTTATCAAGTTGTGTTCATTCCACTATAAATTTCAATATATGGCTAATGTGATCAGTTGTTCAACTGTTGTGATGTTACACTCCCATCTGCACACGGATATATCACATTACTTCGATCAGAATGTGATTTCACAAACATTCTTGACCTGCGAGTGTTGTTTACTTGCATTATACTTTGAAAACATTTTTGTATGTGTCGGTAGTAGTGACAGCTCTGTTTCACTTGTGCGTTGATTCCCATGATCCAATGTGTACGCATATTTTCGAGTCACGCGTTGCATGGTTGGGACTATTGTTAGAAAGCGTTAAATTTTGCGAGCAGAACTAAAATCCATGACAATCCCCCCAAGAGTAAAAGGGACACCCAGTTGGGTTAGGAGCGAAACCAAATGCATTTGGGCATGGCGTGTGGATATGTGCATGTGTGAGAAGCACTACTGTGCACTCTCTTGTTGTCACTTTCACATTTACTGAATTTTATAACTTGGGTATGTACTATATTTCGAGAAATATATTTTTCTGAATACTCTCAACATATATCGGGATGTCCACAATTTAGGGATGAAAGAGAAATGTACGATTTTTTGGCCCAGTCTTTCCTCCCAAGATTGATTTTCATTGTAGGCCTAATTTACAATGGATGTGTGCCTCGCCGGAAAATATGGAGCCAGCTGCTCCCACACGAGGGCGCTTGGCGGGACAAACATGGCGACTTCTAAATGGGGGGATATGAAATGTGAGAAAAGCGTGAGAATTATTGCATTCAGTTTAGCTAACGATGTGATATCCCTTTTTTCGTTTATATTTCTGCTTGAGTTACTCTCTTGTGTGTATGGAGGGATTTTTTTGCGGGAAATTTGCTGCTATAAGAAATACACAGGCTAGGTTTCGCATTAAATAATGCATATGTGTGTATGCATAAATGGCATCGCGGAGTAAACTAGAGATTTTTGCGTATCTCCACGAGCAAAACCACGGGTTTGGGAGATTATTCTGATAATACACGCAAAAGGGCCCTATTTCACGAAGAAAATGAATTTAATTGACATAATTTACATATACTTAACGTGTAATGGGTTTTCTAATGGAAAGTAATCGACGTATTATCTAGTGGGTTGAACAAGGTTTTTTACTAAAAAAATTGACAGACGAGAATTGTTACAAATTCATGTAAACCTGCAACATGAGATTACAGGATACCCGAAGTTGACATTTCAGGAGGAGCGCATTGTTTATCAGGTACGCTTTCCGCTCACTTTTTCACCTATGGCAACAGCATACAGATATATTGAAATAGTTTAATGGTTTTTCTATGAAAAAAAGGGTTTTCGAGGAATTTAGTTTTTTTTTTTAATGTTTACCCATCTTAAGCTTTTGAATTCTCGTTTTCTGGACGTATGAGCAACATTTTGTGTTGGGTACATGTAATCATCCGGGTAATGTATTTCACGAGCAAATATATAAAAATTGAGGATATCGTTTTAAGCCAAACAAATATACAAGGTTGAGCAATAATATCATGGAATTTAAGCTGCAGATGTTTTTTATGTTCAATGTTATTTAAAAAAAAAAGAAAATGTGAGGAATTTTAAATGTTTGTTAATATTTCGATTGTAATGTTGTTTTTGGTTTTTTTTGGTTTTTTTAAAAAAAATATCTTGGATGCTTGAAATTATACTAAATTGTGAAGATTAATTGAGGCGAGGAGACATAGGCCTCTCTTAAAAGCTAGTTTTGATTGATGAATACGCCATTTTCGTTTAGTCGATCATCGCCTCCTTCGGGATACATAAAAGTATTGATTGGGAACACGGTTTTCTTTTTTAATTTAAGAAAAGTACGTGTGCAGTATGCATAAAAGGGCCACGCTTGCGAACTGGAGCAGGATGGGATTATATGGTGTTACATATGTCTTAATAAATACATATTTGAATTTCTTATATGGAAATAATACCCGAGATAGACGTTTTTGCTGTCATTCATTGGATGTCTAAAGTGAAGGGAGATTTTAGATGGAGATAGTGGAGTTATCTTACATGAAAAAGAGGGATGGATATATTGATTAGGAACAACAGATTTTGCGACAAGAAGTAACGGCTCTAAAGCTTACTTGATGTGCACTTCAATGCGGAATATCTTATACATGGTGTTTGAGATGCAAAATCGTGAAGAAGTGAAATGCATAACAATGGCATGGGAAAACACATTTTATGGCACGTTCATTGCATACATTATGCTGTTTTGTTGTGCGATGTACATATTTTAATACCGGTCCTGTTTATCGACTGTCCACAGTTACAGTTGAGTAAATTATTGGACCAGTAATTGAGAAAATGATGACCTTATTAGTCGTGAGCATATATAATCGATCATCTTAGCATTCTAAACATCAAGTAAACATGACAATGAGAAATTAAATAGAGATACTACTAGTTGTGATCATCTGGAATTTCTTCTCAGCGGTTTTTGTGTACTGAAACAGAGTGGGAAAAATGTGCTCAGCAGGATATATTATAACTACATAATTATATGGGAATTTTTCATTTGCTTTCTCACCTTAAATATAAACTCTCGATGTTTGATCGAGCCCAATTATCCGTGACAATTATTGGCCATTATGGAAGGGGCGAATTAAAGCCCATAGTCGTTTATCAATTGTGTTTCTAAAAAAATGCCTTTTTGAATTTTTGTAACCAGTTCTTTAAACAGCTATTTTTAATTTTAGTTTATTAAGTTATTATTAAAAGTTAAGTTATATATTAATTATGTGCATCCAGTTTTGTAACAACTTGTGGTGTGAAATTAAACATTGTGATAACTTAAGGTAGCATTTGTTTGATTAGATCTCATATTGTGAAGAAAGCATAATTTAACAGCCTCATATATGCAGGTTGTTTGGGCTTATTTGCCATAAGTAATATTGCAAAATGCCATTATTTTCCATTGCAAACGATGAGCCATAACCTACATGGAACGTACAACCAATATTGGTTTTTGTTTACATGTACATGTGCATATTGACCTTAACTCCGATTTCTGATATGCCTACTCATAGTGTGCCGCGAACTCAAAGAAAACTGATAAGAAAGCCAATTTTGTCATTTATTTGTTGGATAATTGTATAGGGCGGAACCTTAATATAATTTTATTTTCAAAGTACGCATCAACTGTAAATATGGAACGTTGTCAGGTCCTTGCTCCTCAATTGCCAAAATGTTTTTTATCCTTTTTTGAGAGAATGTGTCTGAAATTTGTCTTATTTCGAGATTCTTTCTGGAGAATTTTGTTATCAAATGAATTTTCCTTCTTTGTCCTCTTTATATTACGTTTTTATTTATTTTTTTGTTCCATTTTTTATCACCAAAGACATTGCATCCACTATAGAAGAATGCTGTCGCTTGGTACCTGGCTTTATTGTCCGATTTTCCCCCTCTGGTTTATATATAACCATCTGTTATATTCATTCCTGTTTTTCCTTTTCCTCTTCTTGAGGGTTTTAAACAAGCACAAAATGCGCCATTCAGTAGATATGGAGCGAAGCTGTAATTACTGTGGCTATAATTACAGTTGAAGTCAAGCTCTAACTCTTAAAAAACGTTTTTATGTAACACCAACTCGCCTGTTTTTTAAAAATTTAAACTGGTGGAAATGTGAATCTAACGAGAGTTCAACTACATGATTGAACTTGAGCTAAATAGACTTTGGCAAGCATAAATGTGTTCCACTGAATAAAAAACAAGATGGAGGCTATTTTAGTTTTGGATTTGTGTGGAAACGTTTTTACGTAATGAATATTCATGTATAAACACAAATCAAAAATTCATTATTGCTTATGGCCACAGATTCTGATTGAGTAGCTAACCCTGTTACGCTGTTAGAACACTCAAGCTCCTCCCACAATGTAAAAAAGAACGCTGTTAGAACACTCAAGCTCCTCCCACAATGTAAAAAAAGAACGCTGTTAGAACACTCAAGTTCCTCTTACAATCTAATTAGAATGCTGTCATTACACTTAAGCTCCACTATTGGAATTGCATAAGATTGTTGCTTTCCAATTTACTATAATTAAAAACTTGTCGCCAGGTGGCGCTGAAAATAACGTCCGTTTTTTAGCGCCATCTGCTGACTAAGGTGTTGTCAATGTGAGACTTCCACACCAATATTCACAATCCCTCGCTAGGCGCTAGGGAAGGGGGTGGAAGACCCCCCGCAAAGCTAGTACAGAGAACATGTTTAATTGAGAAAATGCCAAGCTCTCTTGTTGTCTCCCAATCCAACACTGCAATTAATTTCGCGCTATAAACAACAAATTACTGCATACACTACACTGCAGGTCCTTGCCATTTGTGGGGCTAAAATGAACGATGATGCTGACATGATAGTGCTTTGTGCTTTTTTTCTTCTTCTCGCTCTCAATGCTTGCCATTTTAAATCTATCATTTGCTTTCCAATCTTCTTAATTAGAAAGCGTTTTCTCCAGTTGATTACCCCCATCCATATAATGCTTAGGATATAAAGCCCACTGTTTTAAGTATACTGTGCAATGAGAGACCACTGGGGAGCTCCCGGTTGGGATATCTCCACTAAATTATACGTTCAGACGATTTGAAATTTTTATGAGCAAGCCCCCATCTGCGATTCTAACTCTGCGAGAGGAAATGTCTAACTGTGCTTAATACGTCTATGCTATAAGATCGAAATATCTTCTTTGTATATCTTTTCTCTACACTATACACAGTGTTGTATAGAACGAAGTGACATTTGTGAATGTTGTGATTTAGTAGACGTGTGCTCAGTGTGCATCACAATGAGGGGTTACCGCCATTTTATGCTGCTACCTTACCTATTGGTTTTAAATTGAGTTTTATCAGTAGATGGAATTGGTGGGCTCACTGATAATAAAATATTCCCGTATCCTGTTGGTCCAGGTCAGGAGTTGTAAAAGTAGAGATCCTAAATGGCAGGGCTCTTTACGGTACTATCGATCCTTTGAATGGTTGAGATTTGGCATGCATGCCAATATCGTTTTATTGGATTTTATATGTATTGGTCAGAATCATAAATCCAATAAGGAATTTTTGTATCTGTCATTTTATTGCATTGGAATGTACTAGTGCAAGTATCTCCTTCGCAATAAACGCTTTCCTTCAAACGTGACGAGCTGAAAAGAGCTTGAAAAAGACCTGGATGAGAATTGAATTAATATTTTAGCAATCATGATTTAAATTTTAAATTTCAAATCACGTTATTTAAGAATTGAATTAAATATTTCCTAAAATGTAACAACAGGAGGTAAGAATATTTCGCAATCAGCTTTGCAATTACTATATATAGGCTTAGGTTAGATAGTGGTAGCAATGCCACCGTGTGCCAAATGGAAATGAAATTAGCAAATGGTTTTAGCGTATATGGATCTTGTTTTATTTAACCTTATTCACGAACTCGACCTGTAAAATGTTTCAAATTTTATGGGTTTGCGCATTTATCCTACTAATAAAAATACCCTCATTAGACGGTTTTCTAGGTGGTTATTGCTTCGTTTATGTAAATTGTTGGGGTATTTTTCTGTTTTGTAAAAGCGAAGTTTTGGACATTATTTCTCAACAAGGGAGTAATAATAATAAAACGTAGAAAGGGAAATATAAATCGCAATAGGAGCCGGTTTTTTTTTTCTAGCCGCCTTTTAAAAATGTAATTTTGGCCCCCATAAGCTTCCGTTATGCGAAGTGGTCATTTTAGGTCATTTTAAAAGGGCGTTGCTCGAAAATCCGGCGCTTGTTGTGTACTTTCCAGTTAGACTCGTTTAGCTAACCGTTTTAATTAGTGCTTGGCTCCTAATTCCTTTTCTTGACTGTTTCTTCCTGCCCATGAATTTAGCGTTTTGTGTTAACTCCTAACTCCACCATTGACAAACACACAGGGATGCCCCTCTTTATTTCCCCACATTCCCTATCTTACTCCTCGCGAGTGTGCGCACATGTGCTTCTCACTAGGATTTATGGGCGAAAGGTGACCATTTGTTGGAAGCCTGTAGAGGCCCCGTACATCTCTCCCGAGAAGAAATTTTCGTTAGAGCTGTGTTGGGCCTTAGATAGGTAAAATAAATAATGGACCAGACTGGCAATAACTTGTTTCACTCTCATCTCGTACCCCCTCCCTATTCCTTTCCCCAAGTTTATCGTATTTCTTTTGCTGAATTATAGCATAAAATGCGTTTACATCCTCCCCACACCTGCCCCAAATCCTCCTTGTTTGCATGATTCCTTAGCATTTTTTTTTATCCTAAAATGTTTGAAATATTGATTTTTTTCTCTTAACTATTGGTGTCTTTCGCCCAAGATATGCATCGATATCTTGATTTCTTTTGTGTTTGAATGTTTTGGAGAAAGACAAAAATTTATTTCACATACAGTTTGCAAACTTTTGACTAATGCTCTATTCCCACCTAACCTACACGCGCGCAAAGTAGGCCAGCAGACGGCGCAACATCACTTGTGGCCATCCCGTGCATTCCCGGCAAACTGAACGAAATATAAATTTTCTACACATTTTATATTTGCATTATTTTAAAAAATGATCTTCAGTTTTTTTTAATACAAAGCGTGATTTTTTTCGCTCGTTCCGTTTGGTCGTCTGCAAACCAATGGACGTGGTTTTCCGCTTAGCGGAAAGGCAAGATGGCGCCAGTGCGCATGCGCATCGTGGGATCTTCTGCTAGCAGACGGAATTCCGAGAATTTTCAGTGCGGTAGGATTAGGGCATTAGTTGCTTCAGGAAAATATCCTGTTAAGATTTATGTTGCTAAGAGTTTGTTTATTAAATGGGTGTGCGAACCTCTTATTTCATCGTCATTACATATGAGACGTAGTTAGAAATGTGTCAGTGCCACTTGGAAAATGTAAGCACAGATGAGCAGAAAAAAATATGCACTCGATGAGTGAAGCCTTAGTTTAGTTATATTAACCGTCAGAAATTCACACCCGTGTTTATGTGTGGGACTCTTGCCCCATCTCACAATTCCAGCCCAGCACGATTTCAATTAAAAAAAGTGACAAGTTTTATTTTTGCTAAATTTGTTAAGAGACGGATATCAGACCTGTCTCGTTTAAGAGACGGAAGTGTATATAGTGAAAAGTCCTGAAGAAAGCCATGGTTTCATATTGCAGGCCTCTCATAAGTATCAAGTTTATTAGTTTATTAGGCTATTTGATTACACCCACTTAAAACTGAATTAACTAATTTACGGTTTTTTAAATGAGCGATCAACTTTGAAAAAAGTGGTCGTTATGGTTTCTCAACTTTAAAAAAAAAGTGTTTTGAAAAAAAAGTACATAATGACGTTAATAATCGACTTGTGGTATCTTTTTTCAATGTTGGTCAGTTCGTGCAATTTTTGTCTTTGTAGATCTGCGACGCCATGTTTTTAATAGGACTTGTTCTTTCTTGCTAAGCCTACTTTTTAAATTAACTGTCAAAATCCATCTCGCCGTCATTAATTGAATTTATAATCTTTTAATTTGAGATGAAATTTGTTCGTGAGATAAAGATATTGGCAGCCAAACCTCTACTATCTATCAGATTAGAAAATGTGTGATGGAAAAGAAGTTGAATTAACGCAACGTGGCGAAAAAATGGAGTCACGAAAACGTTAACGTTTTAATTGGATGTAACGTAGGAATAATCAGTGATGGATTTCATATCCGGCATGCCCGAAGAAGCGAGTGATTGGCCTGGCCCCCTTTGCTCACGCTTCTCCCTCGTAATTGGCGTTTGCATTTTATTCTTGGGGACGTGGGCTATCTAATCAACTGCATTTCGTTGTTAGTTCAAGTCGGTTTGTTTTTGTCATATTTATTTGGCATCTAATTGTTATGATAAACAAAGGACCAAGGTGAGGGCATGCTACAATGGGGTAATTTGCACGGCCTCTGTTAGGTGCCAAGATTCCATCAAGTGCAGGAATGCCCTTTGATCCTCATTAGACTGCACGGTTGCTCTGGTAACTGCCTCAGCAATGGCTGCCATGACAACTGCTTTTACTCTTCATATTAATTCCAATGGCGAATCAATGAGATTCTTTCCCCCTCGTCCCTTTTCGCAGACATAACTAACTTAAATAATGGGTGAATTTTCATATGAAAACATAAATTTGCTAACAATAGGTCTGTTTTACATGCTTGATGAATCTCTGGTTTGAAGCGGGGGATAAACAAAGAACTATTCCAGGAGCAAGAGTGTGTGCTTATTCTCGTCCAAGCAAGACTAAACATTTGTTTTCTCAACTATTTGCGGCGATATTGTCTCATTATCGGAATTTTTTAGACTTAAGAACAGACCGTGCAATAGGTTTTGCACGTATGCACCTGAACATTTAAGACACCCAAGATGGCCACACTTACTTATTGCTCGGTTATCCCACATGGAAAAGAAATGCATTTAAAATGCATATAGATTGAGACACCGGAAATGCATTTCTAAAAATGCGTTTTGAAATACTTTTAGAAATGTATTTATAAAAACGCATTTACAAGTGTGTATATTTCAATCTATATGCATTTTTGAAATGCATTTCTGTTCCATGTGGGGTGTTTTTTTTCCATAACAGAAATGAAATTTCTTAACTTTCAAGTCTCACTAAACATGTTTTCTAAACTATTTGCGGTGATATTGTCTCATTATGGAATTTCTTTAAATGTAAGATCAGACGTGAAAGATGTTTTGCACGTATGGAACTGAACATTTTGGACGCCCAAGATGGCCGCACTTACTTATTGCTCGGTTATGTTGTTTTTTTCAATAATAGGAATGTAATTTCTTAACTTCCAACGAGAGCATTGATTCATTTGAGCTTCGAGGGAAGGCTGGTAGCATAACAGCTTATTTTCGACGTTTTATTGAGGTGCTTTCATGTTCAGATCGAAGGAAATTGGGCCGCCATCATGCATGGATCCATCGTTTATCTGCTGGCACAACTATAATTATGCCGAAAACTTATTTTAAAGCGTATTTTTTTTTAATGGCAGCTTGCAGACGGTGCCATGTGCAAGGTGTTCTGTCGATCGACCATTTGGATTCTTTACGTCAGATGCGACTCGCAAGTTGGGGGGTTCGTGCCCTGGCTCATAATAAAGAAGGCAAGAAAAAAAAAATTGGAAAGAGAAAAGCGAATTAGTTGGGTGCCTAGGGGGTATACACATGCCTGAACATCGCATTTTAGAGGGGAATTTACCCGCAACCTTCTCAGGTAAACCAGACTGGACCACGAACTGAGAGTAGGAAGAGGGAGGCCCTCTTGGGAAGTGGGGGAAGAGTTCGAGGGGTGGACATGGCGAAGGAAGGATGAAAAGTGGGATTAATTAACGAAAATGGCCAACCAAATCAGAAAAGGCCAACACTTTAGTGTTAGAGGATCCGTCAAAAATCGTGGCCTCGGTTTTCTGCCTCCCAAACTGCCTGGCAACACCATCCATCGAAGGATGTGATGTCACGAGTGGCCACCTTTGTAGGCCTCTCGAGCCCCTGGATGGATTTTACGATGGTTCCCTCTCTTCGACAGGAATGTTTTAGAAATTTTTCATTAGCTGCAATATAATGAGCATGGTGTCTCGGGGTATTCGTGTTATGTGTTGTGTGTACAGATTAGTGAGAAATTTTCTACTTTATGATATGATCAAATACACGTAATGTTCAATGGAAGAAATTTAAAATGTAGCAAAGATGTTACACCTGTAACACAAATTCTGTCAATGTTTTCTAACGAGTTTTGTTTAAACGCCATCAAAACGTTTGTGTAACGTTAAATTCCTAAGAATGTAGCCACAACAGTACAAAAATGCCGGGTTTATCTTTTTTTAAGCATATTTTAAATTCGCTATTTAGTGAATTCGGCTACTTAACAATTGAATAACTTTTCCTTATGTGGCTAGGTTAAGCTCCGGATTAAGCAAGTTTATGCAAAAATGAAGAAAAAAAAAGCAGCTGGTATGTAAAAAAAAACTTAAGGTGAACCAGTGTGTGGTGTAGAAAATGTTAAACGATGTTTTTATCCTCTAGTCGCTCTGTCTCATTTATTTATAACTTTTTTTTGTGTGCCGGAACGAACTCGGAAGGCGAAATCTGGGTGGGAAAAAGTTTGCTAAGGTGGAGCGCATTTTTAATAATAAAACTGGTGTGCATTGCTGACATGAGTATAAAAAGTCTGGTATGACCCCCTCACTCTCGTTTTACTGTTTTTGGTGGGAGATTACAATAGCACTTTAAAAAACTCCCGACATTGGTTTCTAGTGTTTTTCTAAAAGCCTAAAGGGTGCCGTATCTATAGCACCCATCTCTTAAAATGCAACTTTGTGTAGGTGTGAAAATTCCCCGTTTATCTAATGAAACTGGTGTCAACTACTACTACTTGTTTTCAAAACTGAAAAATCGGTAGTTGTAATTTACATAGATGGTAGATGTGTCGGTTTAATACTAGTTTTATTTTTACGCCTGTAACACGACCTCGCGAAATTCATAGTCAAGATTAATTTACCCCTATTATCGAATATGTGAAAGAATTTTGAGATTTGACACTTGTTAGTCAACTTTCATAAACTGCTAATACGCAATTTAAAAAAAAACCTATTAGCATGGTTACTTTTATTTAGAAAGATCCAAAATTTGGTGAATAAGGACGTTTTAGTTACGGTCGAACCCGCTTAATTGCACAGACCGAATATTTGTAAACAAATTCTCCTTGCCCTATGTTTTGTACATGATGTGAAACCGGATAATTGCACAAACAGGATAAATGCCTATATTTTGCTAGCCACATGTGTAACTTTTGTGTGAAATTGCGACCACACCGAATTAAGTTCCACTAAAAAGTAGTGTCTTAGAAACGTCGCACTTTTACCTTAAAAATTGCACTTTTAATGCTAGACATATTGCATTTCTAGAGCAGAAAATCACACTTTTAATGCAAAATTGCAATTCCCCTTTTATATTTTGCCGATTCGGTTTGAAATTTGTAAAAAAATTCTTGGATTTTCTTGTTTAATGTCAATAAATGTTTCTCATTGTTAATCTAGCCATTTGAAACATTGAGCAAAACATTGAGCCGGGATTACTGTATTTAGGCGAAACCCGGATAATTGCACTTTTTTCGGGGTGCAATGTCGCTGTGCAATTAAGCGGGTTCAACTGTATATTAGGACATGTTTGTAGCTTTAATAATTTTACTAACACTGTTGATCCGGCAGTTTTATTTAATAATAACCTGGCATGAGTACATATTTCAGGTTTAAGTTACCTTATTTTTTATCTCCTGGGGTAGAGTTTCTCTTAATCTGGTTATTCCCAAAGTATAATCCTATTTTTTTGCTATCTTATCTGGTAGGTTTTCTGTTTCTGTCATATATATATTTCTAATGCCAGTTGAGGGTATCAAGTTATAAGAAGCAAAAAAACAAAAAACTGGCATCTATAGATTTCTTCCGATGGATGTTGGCATTTGAAGATATTTTTTGAACTGTTTTGATATTATGAGATACATGCGATTAGTTGAAAATTTAGGGCACGCGCTATGCGGATATACATGCTGTGTTCGGTATTTAAGAATTTGTAGGAATGGTTTTGGATGATACATATCGCTAACGCCTATAACTTTAAAGTTGGCGATACAGCTATTGGTACAAAAAATTAGAATATCAAGTGTAAATTTGACTTGAAAATACATCGATCATCAGACACAAATCGACATTTAGCACCCAGTGCCAGTTTGATGTATTTTTCATCTTTTCTCCCCTTGGAGACGTGATTCGTGTTTACAAATTTTTCACTGGTCTAGGTTTCAGCACATGTAGGCAACGATTTTTTTCTTCTTCAATTTATGTCATGTTGATTTGTTGACAAGCAGACTTTATTATGCACACGCATGCTTGGATAGATGTTTTCAAATCGATTTTTTTAGGGTCGACTACTGTCCCAAAGGGAGCCCTACTCTAGTTAGTTTGCTGGTGAAAGCCCAACATTATACGCATTTGTAAACAACAGTGTACATGGTTAGGACAACAAATTCTTGTGTTTTGGACCCACAAATGTCAGTTAGGATAGGAGTGGTGTACTTCAGAAAACTGGTGAAGTGAATGTTTGCTTCTTTGGCGATTGCTGTTCGAGGCAGATAACGCACTTTAGGTCCATTATGTACGTGAGATGCTGCTGCCACAACACGTTGAAATTGCATTATAAAAGCTTTTTGGAAAATTTCGTGTCTTGGACGCAAGAACTTGTCTTGTCGAATTCCATTATTAAATGGTCAAGAATAACACCATTGGTGTCTTATACAAGTGAAACACATAAATAAACCGTAAGATTGCATGGTTAATTGAAATGTAAAACTTGTCGTAAAATTTCATGCCAGCGCCATCTGTGATGCATTCTGTGCACAATTGCTCGTTTCAGAAGAAAAGCAATGATGGCCAGCGGGGGTCGCTTTTGTGCTCTGGCTAATCACTACTACACTCGTCAAAAAACTGCACATAGCCACATTAATTTAGCGAAATTCATTTTAGGCCATTCATTTGATCAGGCAAATAATTAGAAATGACATTTGAGTTAATTGTCTTGGTGAATGATGAAGCGCCGTCATGAAACACGAGGCTCGCTTTTGTACGTATCCAAGCTGTTGCTCAGCCCAAGAAGTATGATTAATAATTATTAATACTTGCATTTCATACTTAATTAAAAATGTGCAGCCACCTAAATCGCTGCGCAGAGATTTACGCACCAAATTACGCGTTTCATATAGTGAAGAGAAATGATTTATTTCAATGGAATCCTCGACTATTGCCATCCAGGCAAAGCCGGATATCAAATAAAAATGGCTTTTTGAATATGCAGGTATGCGATGCTATCAGCGTGTACGTGACATCGTTTAGCAGTATGGCTATTCGGATAAGAGGCGTTTTTGGTGGGCCTGCAATAAATTAACGGATTAATTAAAAATAACTTCTTGTTTGAGGAGGATTTATAGTGCCTTTTATGCCGTAGTAATTTAAATAAATGTGGTGGGATGTCAGACGTGTCGCATTCAGCTTCTCAGTATAGCAACGTGTTTTTTTATGGACACAATTTCCGAGATTTTTTTTTTTTTTTTTTTGTAACATTGTAAATTGTAATACAACCGATATGCAAGTTACTTGTGTGGATTTTCAGTGCCTGAAATTAATATTTATACACGCATTATGCGGATGGAAAGCTGAATACGATTTGCATTGTAATGTTTTATTACCACGCGTCTACACATTTGGGTTTAGATCCATATAATACGAACACAACTGGATTGTGTTTGTCGAAAATTCGGTCGAATTATTTGAGAATACTGACATGTTGGATGTTTCTGTTCGTAATTTCCCTTCAATTTTTAGATTTTGGTTTTAGACTATAGTTTGCTGTCCACTGCAACTATTCGCTTAATGCTCGTCTAATTTGAGGTACATATAGGTTTCTGCAAAACCAATAATATGGTTAACTATATTGTTTGCAACATAATCTGCATATGGGCAATGAGCCCAAGTGGATAATTAGTTATCTCTTTACCAAATGCAACTTGTCACAGATTGAACATTTGCCCATTAGATGCCATTCAGTTGGGTAATGGATGACCAGTTTTGAGGGATTTACTACTAAAACAAAAGCATTATTTTCCTCCTCCCTGCATGATGAACATTGCAAATGCTGCCTCCAGAAGTGCACAAACAATTCCATCCATTTTCCTAAGACGTTTTTTCGACAGCCATGATCTATGAGTTGCTAGTCTTTGGGAAACTAAGCCGAGTTTTAAAGCTCTTCATTTTATCCGTTATTTTCTTCTTAAGTTTTCCAGTTTCCCCTTCGATGACGGTACGCCAGTTTCTCACCCTCTGCCATTTATTTTGCTGATTTGCATCATTTCAACCTTAAGAAATTGCATCAACTCTTGAACCCCCCAATTCTTATCTACACGCCCCTTTTCCTTGTCCCCCCCAACCGTATCAACAGCTCTCATTCACTGTATGTTGTTTAATGCCGTTATGAGCCGTCTGTAAAAACTAAATGCCAAATAGATGGGTTCCTTATTGGATTCCTTCATCCTAAGTCCGTACAGTTTGCTGTTTTCGCACATATATCACAAAGCGCTGGAGTTTTCTATCATTTTCCACTAAGCATTTTCCATCATTCTGTTTCTGGCATTATCTTTCCCATCTTTTCTCGCTTGCCGGATTCATTGCCAGAAATTATATTTCCTGCTTTGATCTTGACTGCAAGCCTGATGCTGTAATTCCAATGCCTTAAAACCTCAGGTTGTTGTTTGCAGCAACAAGCATGGTAATGACGTCAACCATATTGGAATTATTGGAATGATAATTTGGTATTACTATACCATGACAAAACGCACAAACTACATTTGTTTGTCATGTCTCAATCTCATGTGAAAATCCTTGTGATGGAGCAGATGTTTATAACAATGCATTACCTAAGATGTTTATTTTACTAAAGTTCTGCTTGTTCGTATCATTTTGCAAAATAATGAAGTTGTTTGAATTTGAAGAGGTTTTTGACATTAATTGCTGCGATGTTTGCTTCAACGAGATATTTGCAGTCGAGGACCTCCATTGTTTGCCATTGATAAACAAACTTGTTTGTCCTATCATGAAGCTCTTTAATTAATAAACAAAATATGCAAATTTACGCCTCTGAATGTATACTGCTATAGGGTTTAACAGGAAATTGTATCAGCAATTTACATTTGACATTTACTACGGAATAAGCTTAAGCTGGACTTTTCAATCTTATGGTTTGTATACTGGACAGAAGTGAAAGCGCCATAATGTTATTCCATTCATTAACGGCGTAAATGCTACTGTTGTTTACCATTTTTGCATAGCGTGCCTGCATTTTTGTATTTCATTTTGCTGACATTTTTAATTTCTGTCATAAATCTGAAGCTTTTTAGGGCTACTTTTTATTTTACAGGCTTTGGTTTTTATTACCAAAAAGCTGGAATGTTGGCAATAAATTTGCAAATCTTGTAGAATTTCGGATTATAAGCTTAGGTCCTTCTCCCTCCCTGACTCCGCTTTTTGCTGCCAGTTTTATTAAAAATACGCTACTACCCTACGTTTTTACCCCTGCAATTTATTTGCATACTGATATAATGGAGAACTTTTAATTAATTTATCCTATAATTTTCCTCTTATGTTATTCTTCTAATTTTTCCAGCAATAATTGCATGTATAATTCTATCCTCCCCATACGAATTAAGAGAGCTGAAAACCTGTGAATTACTTGTTCATTGCACCTATTGCAAGCATATATTTATATATATAAAATCTGATATTTTACCATGTGCGGAAATTTTCGAGTTTGATGTCATCAGATTCTTAGCTTTATATCCGATTAATGTTAGTTATTTTATCTGGTTGTCAGTTCATAAATTATGACAAAATGTACTAAATAAGTTGTCTGAACATTTATAGTAAAACAGGTCATTGACTGGATAACGACAGGTTATATTTGAATTCAATATAGAGATTGAAAGGAGTTGGTATTCAGATAGTTGAAAGATTGACTCGATCATAAACATAAAGTACCAGTCGCATTATTAGTCATTTTGGTATAAATGTCAGAATTTTAAATTGATATTCATACCAAAATGACTAATAATGCGACTGGTTCTTGCCTTGCATTTTACATGGAATGTACATAATCCAAGTATATTATTCTGCTACAAATACATCTTTACAGTTTGAAATTTTGTATACTACGTCTTGAAACTGAAACTGAAATGCATGAATCTGCTCACGCAGCCGGATAACGGCTTACGATAACTTTTCATAAAACAGTAGTCATCCCTGTATGTAGACTGAGCATTAAAGCTGAAATTTCAATTTTTGTTGTTGTTGTAACATTCCATTTTTGTAATAAATGCAGACTAATAATTATCTTTTGCACATGCTAATCGAATAACACCTATTTTTATTAATGTCGTGTTTTGAACCAGATTCCACTTATTTGGTGTTAAAACCCAGACAAAAATACTGCGAAAATGGCCTTGGTAAGAGCTTGCGTATCCAGCCCTTATGTAGTTGATGTCACGCAACTTGCCATCTTTTTGGATATTGGAAGTTCATACAATAACAAAAAATGGCTGCCTTTTTTTTATATCCTTGGCCTTGCATATATTTGAAGCGACTTATCCACATTCGTACTTGGGATATTTTTGCTGATTACCATATTTTCCCTTTATGATTTTTTTAATGTTCACCAACGTAATATCGCGATGCACTAAAACAAATTTCATCTGGATGGGTAGGCCTAATGGTTATTTTTGCCAGAAGCCAAACACCAAAATTCTTGCTCCATTTTCTCCCTTTCGGCTCCTTTGAGTAGCAGAGACGCTACACTAACGCCATCTTCGAAAAAATCTAATGGCGTAACCACGCCTTGGGTAGTTTCTACGAGTATTTATGTTGATGAGTGACGTCTTGACACACTTTTTTGCCATATTAAAAAATATCGAATTTTATCAGCCTGATAACTGCTTTCCCCTTTGTCTTAAGAAGTAATTGCCATTGTTGGGCCTGAAAGCTTTAGCCTAATTAAGATTCTTGAAGTTTTATTTAAATATTACGTCTGGCGTTTCAATGGTCTCTCTCTCAAGTTTGAGTGGCAAGTCGCTAATTTAATGCTCGATTACTAAGCAACACACGATCTGTGTACATGTAATGTTTGCCGATGCAAGTATATATGTATGCTGACTTTGTAATGGAAGCAACGAGTTCCATGTTTTTGTTGTTGTTCGATTGCACATATCTTTGCAATAGAATTTCAGCTACTGTAAAACAAAAATATACATTGGCTTTTTTTCCGATTTACAAACGATTTTTAATATTATTTGTTTTGTTTTTTAGGAGTAGGAAATGGTTATGTGGAATTTAATTCAAGAAAATCTCTCTTAATTAAATTACAATTTTTTAAAATATTTTATTTATTCATCAATTTCTATGGATTTATGCTCCAAGAAAGAAATTACGGGATTATGATAGTTGATGTGTTCAATTTTAAATTAAATTTTTAATTTTTCATCAAGCGTCGCGCTGCGCATGCGCGTAGGCCAATTTGCCCTACCGCGCTTATAGAAGTTTCACTTAAAAATGCACGATATGCAACAAACAAACAATGAAGCTTGATTTCTCATGAAAATGATTAAGGCATACCTTATTTGGCGTTTTATGCTTTCTAAATGTTTAACAAATGTTAGAGCAGTATCTGGTTTCTTTGGCCACAAATTATTCTGGTGCATCTTTCACTGATTTCTAGCGACACGTTTATGAATAGTTGGGAAAAATGAGCTATTAATTGCGAATTTGAGATGTAATTTGAACAAGAAGTTGAATTCTTTTTTCAACGTGCGCCAGTGTTTATTGTGGATTAACGCGATTGGGAATCTCACTAATACGTCGTATTGTTTGGTGCTAAAGAAATCTTGATTTTTCGTTTTTCTTGGCTTCTTAGCCGTCACTAGCTTTGCTTGAATGGCTTTTCCTTTAGCTTTCATCAAAACTATCGGCGTCTGCAAAGTCGATTTGACAGCGTTGAAACGAAATATAAATCTCTGTTCGAGGGGGTTTATTTCTTCTCGTACGTGTCATCCCTCCCCCCACCCTTGTCTTTTTTCTCCCTTCCCTTTTACACATCTTTTACTCTTCGTATGCGCACTAGCACCACCACCTATGTGCCATAGCATTCTCCCTCCCCCAACCATCATCATTATTTGAACGCATTTCCTACTCACAACTTGACATTTGCGTGATATATTTTGATAAGGCAGTTTTCGTGCTCAGAACTGGGAATTTTCCTGGGGATAATCGATGATAATCATATCGAACATCAATGTTTCTATTGATTAGCTATTACGTTTGGAGGCCATGAGACATGCATCTCTTTGCAGACTCGGGTTTGTTGAACCCACGTGCCCAATCTTTGCATAAGTCCGAGCTCTTGACCGACGGTCAATACTGACCATTTGACTTGATTGAGCGGTGATAGGATCGTGATGGGTTTTGAACTCTGGGAACCGCCAGATGATCAAGCTGGGCAACCGTTTTAGAAATCACTGCACCAGGGGAGTTTTGTCCAGATTCATAATTTGGGAAACCAAAGTCCACGAGTATGATGTGGACAATCTGGATGAGTTTTCTGTAAAACCAAGATGGCATCCTTCTAGTGCATTGTTTTCTCCCTCTCCGAGTTTTTCCTCCTCAACATCCCTCGTCGTCCAAATTGGTCATTCCCAATAAATTCAAGAAAGTCTAGGAGGTAAAATGGGGGTCCTGTTCATTGGTATTCACCTCATCACGTCTGTTCCCTCCCCAAGTCCACTTGATGCAAAAATCTCCCTGGGCCTATCACGAGTATCATTGGAGGACTTATTAAAGCTTACTGCGTTTTTTGGCACAAGTTATTAGGCGAGGGGGGGATAAAAACGGACCGGTCTCCCCTCCCCTGTCGGAGAGAACACGTTCACTGGGCAGGTCAACCCAGCCCACTGGGCAGGTCAAGTCGCGGTCAATTATGTCAACGACGGCGGGGAAAAAAAATGTCGTTCAGAAACCATTAAATTATTAAAGTCATCGATAAAAGGTTCGTGCAACTTCAAACAAAGACTCATTAGCAGAAGTTGCGAGGCCGTGGCGTCTTCATGAATATTCAAGCGTTGATAAAACTCATCGTGAAAATCTTTATTTGAAATATTAAAAGGCGAACGTGATATTAGACAATCCAATCACACAATCCACTTTGTGTGTAAGGGCGGGTGGTGCAACCGAAAATCTGCAGCTTGTTTCACTTTTAATGAGTTTAGCCTCCTGTGCATATGCTTAATCTACGTCCAATAACATCCGTTACCTAATAACGTAGCATGCAAACACTAAAAATGGTCTGTTATCCATGGCACTCCATTACATCTTTGGGCATAGGTCCACAATCCACATTGAACAGTGTTAAATTCCGATTATTTTATGGTGAGGTTTTTAAGAGGTTTGCTTAAGTCCCCCCCCCCCCCCCAATAATCTACGAGTTCGGTATTTTTTTATAACATTTAACATTTCCAAAAATCCCATTTCGGTGATATATGTCTCGTAAGTCCGGGTGCTTAAACTGTTGACAATAATGAATATAACATGATAAGAATTTAGTTTATGGCAACATTTTTTTGTTGCGAGTTATGTTCTAAGGAAGTTGGTTAGATTTAGAAAATCAATGTTTTTAAAAGGAGTTTTCAAGAAAATGGCGGCCTACCAGGTCGATAAATGAAAGTCTAGGCGTTTATAAGAATGCAATGGCTGTAGTTTCAGTTTCCTTTATTGTCAAGCGAATTGCTCTCTTAATAGAAAAGTGTTTGTTACTGCATTTTTGTTTAAAAGCCTCAATAGATCTGATTTGATTAAGAAGTTAATTAATGAAAAGAAATTTTCCTCAGTTGTCATTCGTTTGAAATCATCCTGCTCTTTTTTAATTCATTATTGCTTCTGAACTTCTGTGAATGTTTAAAACCATTTTTCCCCCCGTTGAAAAAGGTTAAAAACCTTTGCTCCTCAATGTCACT
The DNA here is from genome assembly GCA_034696685.1 of Julus scandinavius. Lineage (NCBI taxonomy): Eukaryota > Metazoa > Arthropoda > Diplopoda > Julida > Julidae > Julus > Julus scandinavius. The sequence goes on along the minus strand of JAQGAE010000113.1, from coordinate 34,567 downwards.
GTCTAGTGAGGGAGCTTAATTATACCGGGCGTTTGGGGTGTTATTTTGTTACCTGTCTTTATCGCCTAGGGGCCCAAAATAATTGACCCAATATACGGCCATTAAATACCTCGCGAGCCTCTTTCTGATGACATTTATTCTGGAATTTCAAAATGAATCTTGATATTACTCCTCTTAAATGTTCAAAACCAGTTAGTTAATCTATATACATACCTTGCTCCTACCATGATTTATTTTCATATTTAACCCATTTTTTTATTTTTGAAACTTCTTGTCTGTGTTTTTAAAAGCATAGTGAGGGCAGTTTAGTCACCCTTTCCACATTTTTGAAACAATTTTTTTTAAACTATTTTTTTTCTGACCTTACAAGAACGCTCCTTTTTGTAATTACTTATGACAAATAAATTTATATTATTGCCGTTCGTATTCACCTGGAACATAATTAAATATGGACGCCCTGTAACAATTTTAACCAAACACTTATTACAGCCTTGGAGCATAACTTTGATGTGTCGCCATAAAGAAACATTAATGTTTTTAATTAACAAGATACATTTCTAGTGGTCCCAAATATCACCATTGAAGCCCAATACAGACTTTTTGATGTGCTTTCAAATGTTTTAATCATGGAATAGTTACATTGATCTGAAATGATTAATCAAGGAGAAAACTAGCATTTTTTGTGCCATGTGGTATTCGTGATCACATCCATGCGTTTAAAAAGTAATAATAACACAAAAAAATCATGATTTTTCAACCATAAAAGAAGTGAGTATTAAAACCAACACACGTGGAAATCCGGCTGATGGCTAAAAAAAAAATATATATATATATATATGGAAAAACATACAGGGTAAATTGAACAGCTCAGCATGTCCGTCTCTCATGATTGGCTGGATGGGGAAGCAGATGGTGTACTTGGATGTACCAAAGTAAGCGGACCATGGAAATGACTATAACACCTGGATAGGAAGGATGTTAAAAACAAGGCAGGTAATTACACCGTGCACCATATATGATGATAAATGCTTAGTTTCGCCAATGGAAATTTGGTAAATTGACCGGATTTAGGTCTTTAGATGCGGTGCATTTGGCCAATGAACGTTTGCTGATTTTTGTTCCATGACTTCAAATAAAAATGCAAATTGACTTGGCCACCCTCTGAAAAAAGGGGTAGGAAATTGCATTTCATACCTGTTATTTGTTGCCCCTTGTTCTACACTGCGACTACAGTTAACTTTAATAATACCAAAATTGATCGGTTTTTGTGTGCTTTGATAAACTGGGTTTCCCTTGCCTAATGCCTACCTTACATTCAAGAGTTTGCATAGGTAGTAATTAAATTTGTCATAATTATTTAGTTTGTGATTGTTTATGCCGGTGTGGTGATTGATCTGCTATAAGTTACAATGCTCGTTGTTGGAGCCGCTTGTTTGGTTACGGCATTAATTTTCAATATTTTGCAGATGGTGCCACCCGCACTCTTTTCAGCCAAATGCCTCATTTATTATGGAGAATAATGGCTTCATATGTGTGCAAATTATTTTATGCAAAATTAATTTGGTGGTGCTATACTCGCGAGGATGGGTGAGGTTTTGGTTTCATCTGCTCACTGATGGGTTTTTCGGAACGATGATTAGGATTGGATTGAGTTGAGTGGGGCTATGGCAGACGGCATCCTGTGAACAATTTTTTTTTTGTTACCCCCGTTGAAGTTGCCATTAGGCTTAAGCAACCTCTTGTGACGTCAGCAATACAGCCATGGAGTGTAGTGTATGCCATCAGTTTTTTGTTCATAACTTTGAAAGCATGTGGTAGCATATTTGGTTTCTGGCAACTTTATTTAGCAAAGCAGCCATCTGCGATTTTTAAACCATCTAGCTACATTGTAGCCTAATTGATGATATACAATGACGAAGTGATATTGCAACTACTAGGTGTACGGTGTGGTTAGTAGAAAATCAGTAATTCGTAATCCATTTTAAATCCCACTTATGGTGATGTTAACATATCATCAACGTTTAATTCAACCAAACATATTGGCTTTCATATTCTGATTGTCTGAAATCATGTTCTCGAAGCTAAACACGTTACTAATGTTGTTTTAAGGCTGTTAATAGCAGACAGTTTGAATAATAGATGAACTAAGATTAAATTGCATTGTTTCTATGGTCGATAATGGCTTTATATTAATAATTGATGAATTAAAGTGCAGTTTGCGCAAATTCCCCTTTTGGATTCTAGCTTTCTGGGACATCCTGTACATCGTAGGATTTCTGGAGTTTACCATTTATAATTACTGCATGTGCTGGGTACATTGACGAATCACTTTTTTTTTTTTTTTTTTTTTTTATAAAGTGCATGGCTTTTATTTAGTGTTATGTGACTGCAATGCGAAAATTCTATCATGATATAAAAGACCAGCAATCTATTGAATAGTATAGAATTTGCGGGGGTGGCAAATTTATTTTGGTGGGGTAAAGGGGGAGGGACGATGGATCATTACGAGTTTTTGTAAGTTCGTTAGATCGGCTATTTTGCGGGGTAGAAGAACCACGAAACCGTGTATGTGTGCGGTGGTTGATTACAGAGTGAATTGCGCAGGCCTCCAATCATCCCAAATTGGAGCAGACAAGAAATGAGGTGGTTTGGACAATGGATTTCTGTTGTTACTGTTGCATTTGAACAGTGGAGCTGATAAGGGGCGATGGGGGCCCTGCCCTGACAAAGCTTAATGCAAATAACTAAGAAAAATAGGTAGCTTGCTAGCGAAAGAAGCACGTTTCTTCGTGTGTTCGTGGCGCTACACTCATTTCCTCCTCTTCAATTTGCAATTGATGGCGAAAATATAGAGGAAGAAAATAACATCAGGATCAGTGGAGACGTGAGCTGCATTCAGTTGCTAACTTTGGAAAAATGTCTTTTTTTTTATCTTGATGGTGCTCGAATGCCAGTGGACGAAAAATGGCTGCGGCCATGGTATAAAATCGACTGAACATTTATATGAGCAACCATCACATGACCTAAAATTTATCAGAGTTTTAATACTTGTTTTTTATGTGATCGTGCAATAGGCCTTGCAAGAATCTTTAGATGTTGTTTAATGTCACATCAAGATCACCTCATTCTTGTCTACTAGCTGTTCATGCCCTTTAACTACTTAAATTAGTAGCCTTGGCTTTCAGAAGGATGTGTTTAGCGTCGGACTTAGGTCCATGATTAATATGCTAGGATTGCATCTTATCTTAATCGCTGTCATCTTGAAACCAAGATGAAGATCGCGAACTAAGATTTCATTTCGAAAATTGCATGCTTGACATTTGGATCCCGAAAAGGCATTCCTAATTGAAAAAAAGCAAATCTAGAAAAAAGACTAGCATTCATTTGCCATAGGTACAAACGTCTACTGTTAAAGAACATCTATAAGCATTGTAGCACTACTTTACAAATTGCTTGTCCATGGTGGAGTTGTATGAATGAGAAGATGAGGTTTTTTTTCCCATCAGAGATTTTGTGATATTTTTGGCGTTTTTTTTCACAACACATGGGGCCCAAATGTGCCGCCTAAAACTGGCATTGATATTTCTTAATATTTCATTGCATCACGTATAGGCTATGCTTTGGTTTTGCTTTTAATTTGCAGGGGATGAGACAAAAAAAATGCTCTTTCATGGGTTTTCAGCTTTTATCCTCCTCCACGTTTCGTTTTCCTTCACATATCTGTCGTTTTCTTTTCTTTGACCATCTTGTTTATTGAACTTTCGGTATCATTTTTGTCTCTCGTGTTCAGCGATTCGTGAAAAAGCCCGAATTTCCAGAGAAAGCAAACGTATTTCTTGCTACAGAAATGACATTTCTCATAAACTCCCTATGAATTGATATAGTTTCATGAGGCGGGTGTGTGGGATACGAAATGAAACGAGGCCAAAAGGGTGTATGGGTGTGTAAAGCTAGTACAATTTTTTTCTATCTATTTTTTTTTGGGCATAAGTGCGCATGTACATTTATTGTGCAAGTCAGACCCGGCAGAGCCAGAACCTATTTGGTGTGCCGTGCCATTTATTGTCACAATCATATTAAACGGTATTTCAGCTCCAGAATTATGTTGCCATTGCATTGTGTGCTTCAAGTCAGGTGGTAGTGGCAAGCATGTCAAGAAGGTTAATTTACGCTCCAGAAAACGCTTTCTTGGAAGTTTATATTTTCGATAAAAGTATTTGATTCGTGTAATAGTCGTCCTTTGTGAGCTGAAAGGCTTGCAAGGGAAAAAAATATAAATGCCGAGTTCAATTTATCTAATTTTTTTATTTTGCAAAAAAGATTTGAAGAGAGCACAATGGTGTACTTAAATAAATACAATATTTTTATAAATTGCACATGACTGAATTCTAGAAATCAGTGTAATTTGATAATTTCTTCCCTGGCTAACTTGTTTTAATGAGCTTTCGTAACTGACAGCATCACGTGACTTAAAAAGCCACATGGTGTTATTATTAGTGTTGTAACTCTCTATAAGAGCCATTGCAATCACAATTAACTTGTACAGTATATTTGCAAATAAAATTCCTTTTGGAGAGGAGCAATTACTGAAGAATGCAGCATTTAGCCTACAGGGTGCCCTTTCCATAACAGCAAAAAAAAAAAAAATTTGCAGCAAACTTAGATGTGTGCACCTTACGACCGCATTGCACGCTTTGACATTACCACATACCTCCTGACAATACTGATAATTATTACATCTAATGTTGTGGGGCTCAGCCAGTATTGATTTGGCGATTCCTTAATGCGGTTACAGGCGGATATTATTATTTTTTTTTTCTTCTTCTATCACTCAGATTTGCTCTCCCCGCTAGCATTTTTCCCCTTGTGTTATTTTACGAGCATGGCGCTTTTGACACGCTGAAATATAGTGTGAATGATGTATCGTGCTATTGTGCAGAAAATTATTATATCTGTTTAGTTGGCGATGTGATGGAACAATCTATAAATTGATTCCCTCCGCGCTGAAAGCAAAGGCTTTTGTCTGGCACTGGAACTTTTTGTATTATTATTGGGCAGATATCCATGGAAGTGCTTTGTTAGGTTTTTGTTTGCACAGATTGGACTGCTCTGTGTTCACAACTAATTAATGGATGATTTTTGTTGTGTGGCATAGGGCAGAAAACGTCGAATTAATGAAAAAAAACAAGGCGTAGCGAGGCCGAGGCTTGAACCGCGTAAACGTCCTGACAGATTAAACGTTCCTATTGATGTAGCACACTTCCTGTTACCGACTTCTGTGTGGCATTTATGATGGATTTTGCCCAAATGACAACCACGTGCTTCTTATCCCCCCAAATCCTTCGGTGACCCACAAAAACTGGGGTTGCCTGGGTCGCGTCTTGAGATGCGCATTTTTGCATATTTTGTTCGTGGGAGGCCCCAAAACCGTGTCCACGTCAATTATCTTTCCTTATGTTTCTCCACTAATCGCTTCAAGAGCGGATACCATGTCCACGGAGTTTGTCTTAATGGACCAAAGCATCCTCCATGTGCGTTCCTGTGTCATCTGGTGGCATGAAGTGTGTGGGGGAGATTAAGTGCTCGGGTTTCCATGAACGATGGCTGGAATCTTATGGAATCTTAGCAATAATACTCCCAAGATTCCCCTGCGCATTTATAGGTGATCAAGAATGGCATTTGGCACGATGTGTTCTCCTTCTGAATGTGTCTACATGTATTTCATGGTTTATTGTAGATGAGATGTTGTGCAGTGTTGGTGACCATATGGAAATTTGTGTAGGGGTCAAAGTGATTTGTCATGACTATAATAAATAAATGTACATCTTTATCTCTTATGGACGCGATTTTAAACTTTTCACACACGCGTTTGTTCATTGTCTTTTTGAATCAATGTGATCATTATAATTTTTGCTCCTGGTCGCCTCCAAATTTATGTGGAGTTATTTGTGCGATTTTCATCAAATATGAATCTCGCATTTTACGACTTTTTTCAACATGACAATTCATTTTGTCATGTCTGGTTCTTCCCCCATGTTCAAAATAACAGGTATAATTCATAGGAAAAAGCATCAATGTCTGACATCTAGGCTACTAGGCTTGCTTTAAGACGTTGCTGTTTTTATTATTATTTTTCTCCCTACAATATGCATAGTTATGAGCAACATTTTTTTGATGAAATTTGGATGCCTTTAGGCGCTCCATCCCTCATTCTTTTTGAGTGTAAGAAAATTCCCCATTTTTTCCACCATGCCTTATTTATACACATTTTTTCCAATCATAGCTCTGAGCAGTTTTCCTCCAAAATAAAACTGTCAAAGATCTAGAACTACAAGAAAGGATGCAATCAACATAACGTGCACCTCTTACTGCCATTGGTGCCCTGGCCATAAAACTAATTATGCATCATGAGACATGATGTTTATGATAGAAGATCAAAAATGTGGCTGAATTATTTCACCAGTCTTGCAGATTATTAACGTTGAGGCATGCATTAAGAAAGTTTTTAACCTTAAAAAAAAAAGATGACGGGATGCTGATTATTGCATGCCTCCATTGGTATTCAAAGTGGACCCATCAAATGTCCGAGTTAATTAATAGTTGTCCATCTCGTTAAACGGCCATTGAAAGTTTTGGGTCCAATAGTGAGGCAATCTGGTTTTTAGTACCCCTGTAAGGCATGCGTGGCGCTATTTTCGCTGTTGGGATGAAATTGGATGGTGGTTGTCGACCCACCAAACCCTTCCATCACTTGTCTGTCGGCCACCGCTTTTCACCCACCTTTTTGGCCAAATTTTGAGCCTAATGTTGTTGGATAACCCCCCTTCTGTAGACCTGTAATCAGCATACACCATTTCAAGACTAGTAGCACCCCTCCCAAATATTCAGGCTTTTCTCATCAGGTTTTATACAGAGCCAAGTTTACCCTACAACATGCATATTTGCGTATATCCAACGATCAACCTGCCAATTTTTTTGTTACAATTTTTTACCCTTTTTGAAACTTGTCATCCTATGAATACCAAACAGCTTTTTTCCCCCCGAACCAAACCACTAACACGTGTACTGTAGTTGCCTAAATGCAAAAATGTTGGCACCCATTAATGCTTTGCCTATTACGGCTATGGCTAGCCTTGTTATTACCAACTAATTATAGTTACTGTTTATTTTTTTGTTGTTCATAAATAATTTTTATGGATGCATACTAAATTGCGAAATGGTAGAAGATACGACCATAAATTAATACCTTTATCTGCAAATATTACCGATCGTAAAAACTTTTTTACCTAACTTGCAGGTATTATTTTACGGTAATTTCTGCCAGATGGTGGCCGTTAATATTTAATTGACTTAACCACCAACAAAATGTGTGAAATTTAATCGTCTGCTAATTAAATTGGAAACTGCAGTTTTGGACGAGGCCTAACAAGTTTGGAGCATTTGCTTCAAATGTTCACGTTAATGTGTATTTTATTTGTAATGGTGTTTAATGTTTCTTAATTATAAGCTTTTCAGTCTTCATTGAAAGTATGCAGCCATAATTACTATGTTATCGAAAGTCAAAATAAGCAGTACATTCGTGGTGTATCCTGTAGATAAGTTTTGAGTTCCTATCTGTAATGCATTAAAAAAATCGACGTTAAATGCAATTTGTCCAGGTGTTTAGAAAGTGGCTTTGACCGGTACAATTATTTTAAATACTGTTTGTGTTTTTATTTTGCTTGTGTGGATATTTTGTCCGCCAAAGCCTAAAGATGATTTGCGTGCAAGTAAACGAGCCATTAGTGCAGTTAAAAGAATTTGTCTAATTGGTGTCCCTAGGAGGCATAAAATTGAATTTACTTTGGGTATAAAAACTGTTTTATAGTTTAGCTAATGAGTTGGGAGAGCATCTCTGAGAAACACGATAATGCCATGTCAGTTGATTCATTTTTTTCAACCCTTGTTTTATAACAAGGGCAACATTTTGGAGATACAGTAATGACAAGTCCTACATTTAATTGCAATGATTTGTATCTTTTTGGAATTTATAAGGGGCAACAAAGTGAAATGTCCAATGTTATTATAAACATGTATAAATAAGATGGGTAAACTCCTTATTAATTAGTGCCATATGGCAGCAGATTAAAATATTAATGGTTATTTGTATTGCATTTGCGAACAAACATTACTTTGTGCACTATTTTCAATGCAATTCACAATTATGGCTACTTTTGATAGCCATAAAACAATTTTTTCTGTTAACGTGAAAAATTTTTTAACGGCGCTTCAGCGAGGGCGCGTCTGTGAAAATTTTTAATGGCGCTGCAAGCGAGGGACTTATTAATAAATGGTACAAAAACAAAATTTGCTAACCGAACTATGGATGATGAAAGTTTTGTTTAAATAATAGTCGAGATTTGAGATATTATAATGCACCCGTTTGCAGTTTCATTTCATTTTGCATATAAATCCTTTGGGATTAGGATTACTGGCAAACCCGTATGTGAAATAGCACTGCAATCCTTCCATATGTATTTCAACCACATTTTGAAATGGATGTTTGCTCATCAGCTTATCAACTTATCAAGAAAAGTGGAGAAATGCTGTTAATTTCATTTGAAAATCATCATTAACACGTGTTATCGTGTTTACCAGCGTGAAATAAATTTGATATTTTTCAAGTTAGTGCTTTTGAGATGGCAGTTGATGGAATGGGGGCTTCGTGCAATACACATCATAGTCTTAATCAGCGTTAAGTTCTCGTAGCATTACAACAGTGATGTGGTTTTTAGTCCCTATAGCTTCGTAGAACTCGTTTACGCAATCTCGGTGCTAATCTGAATGTCAAAACGGCGATTTGCAGTTTAAATGGAAAATGTTGAGGTGTATTGGATAGTCGTGGATCAGAGGCCTCATTTCCTCTGTGCCACTAATGGAATCTATTATAGTGGTCGTCATAGCAACGTCGTGTGGAAAAGCATCAAATGCTATATGGCAAGGTACCGGTTAGGCTGTTAGACGAGAGATCTATTTGTAAATGGCCGAACGTTGGACGATAACATGACTAGACTCGTGTTTGTGAAATCATGATGGAAAAATATACGGATTTACAAGGTTTTTTTTTTATTTAGATGACTCCCAACCGATAGAACTAGAAAATTTCTAACAAGGGGCCATTAAAAAATAACGTCATTAAAATGGTATTTTTCAGTTTTTTGGATTTTCTGTTTAATTGAGTTGTATAGATCAGTGAAAAGGGATAAAAATGGATTTAAACAATTTAAGGCATATTTGCTATTGAAATTTTTGTATAATATTGAATTTGCAATAGCATTTCAGAAGTTTCTCAAAATAATATTTCGTAGAGTACACAGTAAGATAATAATTTTCCAATTAGAATGCAAGTAAATCGTATTAATGGATTCGTGTAATGTACGAGACTTGCATCTTTAATCATAATTTCCTGTTAAAAATTATGGCACTTTGTGGAATTCGTAGATTCAAAATATTGCATAATTTAAAAGAATAGCGATGCAAATTTTCTAACAACATGGAACACGTTAATGCAATTCTGGTTTTTCTTCTTTTTTTTTTTCAAAAGCAAAAGTATTCAGTTTTTCCTTTTTTCAATCAGAAGTACACATTTTTATACGAATCTCATATGCTTATATCTATATGCATATGAACTTGTACACGTATATCTACATTGCGAGGAGCGCCGTAATGCGAAATAAATTATTCTTATGGGTGCAAAAGCAGCTATGCTTTTAAATTTATCAAGGGTTTCTACGTGTCATTTTTGGAAGGCCCATATGGAAATGTGACGCCACTGACGCATGCTTACTCTAAAAGTATACCTATTAATATTCATATTTGCTTCGAAAATTCTCATGTCTTGTAAACCCAGCACATATACATATATTTTTCTGCATATTTTTCCTGAAGAGGTGGATTGAGGTCACGTTTCATATCGGAAGTGCCATACTAAGATTATTTACAACCAAAGCTGTTTTTGTATGCTTGCCTTCAATATCGTATAACCTTTATGTAAGCATATGGTGCATCGATATTTTTTACAATTACTACATGTACCGTGCTGTATGCGAGGATATGACCGACTCAAAAAACATGGACGCCATCTTAGCCAACTTCTACAATGTATATGATGGTGGTGCATATTATGTAGTTATACAAATGTAAATAAAAGCTGCTGGTCATGAGTTGGAATCTACATAGTGTTTAATGAAAATGAATATGGTAATTTAAAAAAAACCTGAGAAAGTACATTTAGCTTAATGTGACCCTAGACGACTTTCCTTTGTATAGCAGCTGAGCTGATTTTAGTAGCATATTTTTCATTCTCTGATATATCTGGCGCTACAATTTATATTAAATTGTTTTGCATGCTTGGCATTCTTTAAGCCAGGCATATCTCGGGTATATAAAAGAGTGTGTTATTTTTCAAGTGTATTCGACGATGCACATGCAGCTTTCAAGAAAAATTATTTCAGGTCGCATAGGCTTATACTCTTGTAAAATTCCGAATGCGACTCCTTTTGCTTGCAAAAGCATTTATTGATCCAAAGGATGCTAAACGCAATTAAGGATGCATTTGCCTAATGTCGACGGATATGCACAGCAAGGCATATTACAGCCAATTTTCCTCGTTCTCCCTATATTTGAGTTTTTTCCCCTGCTATCTGTTTTACTTATCTTATACACGTATAGTGGGGGGTTCAATACATTATTACACAGTTGTAGTAGTCATTGCTTTCATATATTGTTTTTGCAACATGCTGTGATTGTCTTACATTTATATTCCTCGGCAAGTGTCAATGGGACTTAAAATAATAAAAATATCGAGACGTTTTATGAGAAGAACACGTGTGGAAATATGCGTGTTTAATTTGAAGCAGTCTTTTACACAATTTGGAATAAAGGGGGAAATGCGAGCAATTGTTTTCAGAAAAAATGGTAGTCATAGTTCGACTATTGCAAACATTAATGGAGTCATAGTTCGGCTATTATTCCCTTCAAATGGCGAGAATTTCACAAAAAATATAATTTGTTAACGATTATTCTGTGCAAAAAAAGAGGTTCTGCATAAACAGGAATTGAACGGGATGGTTCATATTTAGGATTCCGGCTTAGAGTAGCCAGATTTGTTAAGGGCGATTACCAACATTCCGCGAGTGTGACATAAATGTTCCACTCTCTAAATTGGGACTTGTTGAGGTCCAGACGCGAAAAGTTATCTATGGGGTTATTTAAACGTTTTAATCTTTCTTGTAATTAACATCTTGATTAAGTCGCTACTGACGTAGGAGCATTCTCCTGAAATGATTGGGTAAGACCCTTCTACTCTATGCCATTTATTTGCTGACTGTAGGGTAAGGAGTTGAAATTGAATTGATGTTTGTTCAAGATCCCTGATATTGGCATTTCTTGTATATTTATAAAAATGTGTACTTTATTACGCCTTGAAATAAGCATATAAACATCCTAAGCACCAATTTCCATAAAACCGTGAATTTTAATTATCTTACTTGTCATGACATGGATCAAGAGCCGAATCAATGAGAAACATTTCAATTTCGATTATGAAATTGACAACGAAAGTAGTATTTTAATCCGTGTTTAATGCTTTTGTGGCTATATATCAATGCTTATGAAAAATTTCAATGTAATAGTCCTATGTACGAGCTTTATTTACAAGCGTCATTACTACGCTGTCCCGTTTCTTGTTATCAAAATGCACTTGTCGCACCTGACATTTCCCATCTTGAAAAGGAGATCCTTTGATCTATTTTCAACTCCAAATTTGAAGCACATACTTGAGTTCTAGCACTGATGATAAAAATACGTTTAATGTATGCAACATAGTCCGTGTGTCAGGATATCTTTTGATCTATTGGAGGAATTTTATCTAGAGACTTTTAAACCAATATTTGAACATTAGATCCATTTTCTATGTCGGTACTTGTCACTAGGGGTGCCTCTATCGCACGCGCTCTCCTGTGTACACTTCCTGCAATATTTTATATTAATCTCTATTATTATGATCCGAACGAATACATGTCTATATGTTTGTAATAATACTGGATATAATGGAAAACCAAACAATGTTTTAATGGATCCTGGATGATCGTTCCCTAAACCCTAACATTTAAAATGCATCTATATATATACACTAACGAAGGACATTTAATGCATAACCATTAAAGGAATGGGCTTCCTAATTCCTCCTATGCTGCTATGGATTTTCAGCTTTTCTTCATCGTATAATCGTTATCAGGGTCTCTGGTCCTCTCAAATACTTAAAACAACTAGCTCGCAAACACATCCATCATTTTATGGGATTGTTAATTAGCATTTTACAAGGCATTTTCGAGGAGGTTTTTCCCCAATTCAAGGAGGATTTTTATTTCCGAAATGACCGTTTTGCTCCTGTTTCTCCTCTCTTAATTGCACAGCAATTAAAGCTGCTTAATGGCCCAATGTATTAGCATTAATTAGTTTCTGTAAATAGTTTTAGGCACCCTGCTGGTTGAAATTGGGTTTAATTCCAAGCATCCGTATACTGGATTTGTAATTTTGGTGATGATACCATCGTACTGATAGGCGAAATAAGAAAATGGGGACTTTTGTTGTTGTTTTGCCTAAAGAGTGCCTGTACATTTAGTTCTGGATAATCTGCATAGTTCTAAGTCTTACTGTAAATAAAATGTATTTTAACCTTAGTTTGTTTTACCTCAGTTGAACATTTTAAACAAACTGATGTTTTTTTAAATGATTCAAAGAGATTGCCATTGCTATTTTTCCAAGAATCTAAACTTGTAGCTATATAGCTCGTCCCCGCTGAAATTGCATTGGAATTACCTACTAAGCTCAAGCAGTGTTGTGGGGAGAGTAACTTAACCAAAGTAAACACTTTTCCGGAGAATCCTTCTTTGCTCTCCAGATTTTATGGCGTGTGTGCATGAACACTCCAAGAGAGATTTTTTTCTCAAAAAAATTGCAACTCGAATCCCAGAAACTCCTCTGAAGAGACATTGTCGACGAAAGAAGCTTTAAAGTGCGATTTAAGCAAGGGATATCCTTTATGTTTTTACTCAGACGTGCTGAAGTAGTTGAACGCTTTTATTTGCCAAGACTTTTAAGAGAACTCGATCCAAATTAAACAACGTAAAAGGGGAATCTTGACTAAATTGGCTGACATTTTGTGTAGAAAATTCCCAACAGGCGAGACTCGGTTCTTTAATAGTGTCAGTGCTCAGCACGCCTTTGACATTATCAAAAAACGTTTTTCGGTTTTGAGTGGTATGGCACCGTATAATATACTGGCATGGGGCATTGAATTGCAATCCACGCCCTTGTAACTCCGCATCTTCAAATTTGTTTTGGTTTTATATAGAAATTGTAAAGCAGTGGTTGGGCTCTTGTCATTGCATTCAATTGAGGGCCGTCTTTTGATTGAAAATTGATGAAATAGGGTGGGACTCTTTGCTGTCTTTGGGACACCTGAAGTCTAATTCTGTGCAGGGGGCTGCCAATCTTACGATTACGGTCTACAGTCTGAAACCCGTGTCCCAAATTTTTCTATACTTTAAATGCCTTCAACTAAGGGCAACCCCACAGGATGACTACACAGTCTTTGCTTCAGATTCATAGATTTTTCAATGATTTTCGAGATAAAAGTCTTCATTCTGCAGCGGGTATGCGCAGATGTTGGTTATTGTTCATAAAATACCTGAAGGGGCGTCGCAAAATGTGTTGCAAAAATGTTTGAAATTTTGGTATAAAAAATACTGCACGTGCCTAATGAACCACATAAGGAGTTTCCCCACTTCTTCTAAACGAGGCTAAGGAAATAAGTAATGCTCGATTTTTATTGCCAGCCCTTATTATATGAAATGTGTATTTGTATTGCAGCATTTCTTCTAGCTATTAATCTCTTTTTCAATTTTTTTTTATAAATTCGGTTTCTTGGACAAAGTGCCTTGATGACAAATCAAATAATTTTGTTCGTGTCCTTTGAAATTGTTATATAGTCAAGTTTACTAAATTGAGAATGCCATCAGTGTAAACTTAACTTTTACATGCACACTGATTCATACAAATGTTAGTCAACTTAAAAATTCACACGGGATAGCAGTTCCACTTGGAATTTGTGCACTTCCTATATGATCATAGCTACAAATTAAGGCAAACTTTATAGATTAATTTAAGATGATGCCTGTTTTCTCATCGTTTCCAAGCCCGCATTTTTCATGAAAAAATAAATGAATTGCAAGCTACATGAAGAAAATGGCCGTCTGTTGATTGCTCTAGGCTAGCTATTATTCAGTTCGCTTTCTCGGCACATACGTGAAAATCGTGCTAAATTGTGTGCTTTTTCAGAAAATTTATAACAAAAAGGAGGAGTGAGGGACGATGGAACAAAAAAAAAACCATCCCGACAAAACAAAATAATGAGAATTCTCAGAAACTGGTATTCTCACAATTAAATTTTTCTTTCTTTATACAACAATATCATACGTACATGAAAATGGTAGACTGTGGACATAGCGCGACATTAATTCCAACTCGAATAATTTAAATTGCTACCGTCTTTTTTGTTGTTGTGTATTGTTGGTGTATTTTTTGTGTGTAAAATTTGCGATTCAGAAAATCCGATTTTGGATTCTTTTGGCACACGGTTTTTCTATATTTTCGGTTGATATGATGTGTTTGCGTGGGAAGTGTAGTACCTAGACGAGGATCGCGTGTGGTTTTCGCTGCTTGCTTTTCCAGAAAACGCCCCAAATTAAAAATCTTTTGGACAAAAAAACAACTATTGTAATGGATCTTGTAGGACATTCACCGATTCCCTTCACTTGCAGCCTTTTCTTTCTATCGTGTATTTATTTTCGCATTTTTTATCCATCTCCAACTACCGCATGTTTTCTAAGTTCTTATATCGCCTCTATTGCACTGAGAATTACCAGTAGTAAATTTCAACAATTATATCGCGTTTTTTAAGTGTTTTACGATGGGAATCATGGAGAAAATGCAATTTTCCGTATCAAGAATTTCTTTTATTTCACATTTCACAAATGTTGTATTTGCCAGCTTGGCTGGCCAACAGAAACGTTGACTTTTGTCACTTGAAGAAATGGCAAAAAAGTCATTTTTACCACATGCCAAAACCAACGACCCGTTCTGTTTCATTCCTTCATCATGGGGTCCACGCAATCTAGTTTAAAATTTTTTAAGTGCTCGATTTTTAAGAAATAGCAAGGCGATGGGCACAAAAAAGTTGAGTCTGAGCGAATTAGATTTATAGAGGGATGCCGACGACCTGTCATTGCGGCATCACTGTTTGTGATGCTTATGCAAATGACTTCGCTTTTAGTATACTTCAAAGGGTTGATACTTGGGTGGGCCTTGCTCAAATTTTACTATTTATGATTTTAATGAGTGCGTCTGCAAAGAATAAAAATATGATTGAAGTTGTTGTGGAATGACTACCTCCGCTTAATTAGAAATAAATCCGAATTAGTTCCTCTTGTATAAGAAATAGTTGTTGAGATGGGATTATTGTTATTGGATTCAACCTCTATAGAAGACCTCCGTAACTGCTTAAATTTTGATCCATCACATTTGTAATTTTGAACCATGCATTTGTAATTCTGAACCATGCCATATTTGTAATTTTGCACATGTAATAGTTGTTAGACATACATTGCAACATGGCGTTCGGCGTCAATCAATACAGTTTCCTGTGTGATAGGTTGATAAAAATAAACCTGAAAGATCTAGCCAGAATTAGAGGAACGGAAGGAAGAGAAAGTGGGCAAGAAGGGGTTGAACGGGAGTGGGGGTGTGTAATAGACAGAAAAGGAAGGGGGATGAGGATTAAAATTGGAGGAAAAGCCAGCAAATTGAAGTGGGAGTTGATTTGAATTGGAGAAGTGCACACCAGACTGGGTTGGGAATTTGAATACAACGTATTAACACAGACAATAGTTCAATACGTGGTCTCTTAAAATGCAATTATTTGCATGTGTAATGCGTTCGTACTAAGTCATTGTGCCCTACAAAAACATTAAATCAGCACATCCTCTTAACATATATAAATGCAATAAGAGGGGGTTTGGTTCTAACGATGAAAACCCTTAACGAACCGAAATACAGTGAAATGTGTTTCTAGGGGGAATCCTATTGAATACAAGTTAGTATGTATACATACTAACTTGTATTCAATAGGATCCACATATATTCCACATATATGTGGAATAGCTGAGATTTTAGCTGTTGTAGTGTGTTTCGAGTCGCGACAGGGCTTATTTCCCCAATTCAAGATGGCCACTGGCTTTATATTTTTGCTATATACCCCAACTTTATTAAAGGAAATGCGATACAGTTGTGGGCAGATTGTTTGATGTCTCCATAATGACAATTTCCAGATTTGCAATTAGCACCTAAATAATAATAGTCTAGACAATTTCGAGATTTGATATACAACGAGTAATGTGGGTAATTCCAAGCTCGGCGTCAGTATACGTATTTTGTATATGCCAAATGACGGCTGCAGTCTTTTGTTGCTTTCTTGTTTTGGCATAAATTGCATGCATTTGCCATGTTTATGTTCAACTCAATCACATGCCAGCAAGCCCATGTGAATAAATTTCAAAAGCAAACCTTCCCATATATTGACCCCCGACTGGTGTGTCTGCACATTGATTGACTTCAAATTGAATCTAGTGTATAGCTTAGTGATGAGCTCCACACCTGCCCTTAGGACTGTTTGCATTCTGTGCACTTATTATGAGCTCTGGACACTCGCAAAAAGCAAATGACTTTTGGAGTATGATAAAACGCTTATTTTTATTGCAGTTATCTTTTTCGCATTCCAACTTACTCACAGTGGTCGGAATTTGGCTTTATGCCCTGACCAGCACTTGGTTTTTTTATGCCAGAGGATTGGCAGGTTGGCCCTAACCTTATATTTAAATTTTTTTTTTTTGGTCCATCTATCACCCGCGCTTGAACTCTCATTTGCCATGCTGCATCATACACCTCCCTTTGAAAAAAAAGGTCACTTCTAGTAGTTACATGAGCAAACTCGACTCGTTTCATTGCTACTCACCCTAACACCTTTAGGGTACACTTTGTTTTACTCGCTCGACCTCTCAAGAGTTTCCCCTGCCTACACTTAATCCCTTCTCTGGTAGACTTCTCTGTATTCGTACACGTGTGGGAATATGTTGGAGAAATGCATATCCAGACCATGAGACCTCGAGCTTTTCAAGTGTTATACAACCTGTAAAATTCATAAATATGTCTGTCTGTTCGTTTGCAATGTCTCTCTGAAACTATCGACTACACAAATTGTCCCCCTTACGGTCTTACATCCCACATGTATAACCGACTACAGGACCTTGTGCAAGACTCCATCATGTCGCCGGTTATTGTGGTTTGTTGCATCGAATCCACTCTTCAGGGATATTGGTCAAGTTCCGAATAGACAAGTGGAAATGACATCAGCGTCTTTCTGAACACACCCACACACTGCATTCACTTGGATTGAGGGGGTGCTAATGGAGACATGAAAATTCTGGAGATTTTGATCCCAAGAGCAGAGGAAAAAGACGACTCGCACTGCAAATCCAATCTGGCTTCCAACTCGATTGTGTATCGAGCCTTGGTTTACCTAGCCAAACACGAGCTTCCTGAAGTCCAAATTAAATTTCTTGTAATGGTGTACTACTTAGAAGGGTATGGATTTTGTCGCTGTCGCCTAATTGTATTGAAGGGTAGTGCAGGGAGGGGGGAGGGCGGCTAAGAAGACTTTCTGCTCTCAAATGAGCGGACCATTCAACCCACAGAACTTGGAGCTGTGGTGTGTTTCATTCTCAGTTTCTCCACTATGGCTATGTCAATGCGGTTGCCATAGTGACATCACTATCCCCTTCACCTGAATCTTTAGGTTTGGGTCGTCAGGGGACTAGTGTATTGGAATTTTCCTATCTTTCCCGACATTAAACCCCTCAGTTTTCTTCCCCATCTCTCCGTTTCTATGGCAACACTTATACGGTGGAGCGCCATATAGACCAGCTTGTTAGATGCATCCTGACAAGGTCGACTTAAGATCCCTATCCTCATCTTGAGACGACAATGCTATACTTGAAATTCCATTTCAGAAAATTACAGTTTTTGGTTATTATGGATTAGAGCATCAAAAATAAAAATGTGCTGAAAATTCATTTATTAACAATCTGGTTGTACACTGAAACTGGAACGCCTTTAATAACTTTTCTCCTTCTACATGTAGCATACTAAGGCTTTGATGAATCAAGAATTTGCCCCTCATTTCCCCCTCTACCTCCATTTTTTATATACATTTCAAACCAGATTAAATCCCCTTTAGGAGACAGACGACCCAGCATCAGGCAACCGTTCGCTGACCCTAATTGCTATTTAAGGCATTGTTTTGAATGCTAAATATCCGCGTATTTTAATGGAGAACCCATCAGGGGAAAGTTAAGAAGTTGATTTGCCCTGGGTGCAGGTTGAGAAACGATAAAACTGAGCCATCATTCTTAAAACTAGGATAGCATGAAACAAGGGGATGCTTTGGTTTTTCTAGCGTCCATTAGACCCCTTTCTTCGAGTAGTTATTCAATCCTAGCCCTTGGTCATCCTACATCTTAAGTCTGAATTCCGGACTCGTTAATTATACGTGCTGACCATCAGGTGTTTCCAAAGAGCGTAATAGTTTTAGGCGGGGCCCGTTTATTGAAGCAAATGAAAGGGGAAAACGATAGGCTAAAGATGGGATTTGTTACTTTGAAACAAGTTTAAAGCTAGGTCTCCACTGAAGGCAACACGCAAACACCAATTATTCAAACATTACACAAACCTGAAACAATGAATACATCAGCATGTTGCTGCATGCTGAGGTGTATCCATCAAAAGTTGACAGAAAAACTAAACAAATGTGTCCAGTTTATAGCGCTTCTACCAATTGCCGTCTGTCAATTCAGGTCCGCATTTGAGCACGTGCAGTAAAGTGACAACATTTTCTGGAAAGTGGAACCATGGTTCTGGTAACAAAAAACGTCATAATCTCAAACATCACGGTATATGCAAACTTTTAATCAATATTTGTTTCAGCAAACCTTGTTGCCTTAAGTGGATACCCACCTTAAGTTTCCCTGGATTTGCATTGTGCCCGGTTGCATCATAGCTCGATTAAAGTTAATTGAGGATCAGATAAGTAGTAAGACCTTAACTTGTCAAAAACAGACATTTTTCACACAAACAACGTCCAAAAATGCCAGGGAAATTTGTCAGCATTTCTAAAGAGCTGACCAATTACTTCCCTTCAATTTCGTGAAATGGAACCCTAGGAATGTTGACCTCTTAACCGTCACTGTTTGTATTAATTTTTTAAAAGAATCGTGATGTAACCCGGAGCTATCGTGTCAGGTGCGCATGACTTGAGAAATCTTTGTCATTCAGTAGCCATAATTGATTTCATTGGAGTTTGCTTGTACTTTCTACGCTAAAAAGCCCCTCATTAAATTTCAATGGCTGCTCCAAGATCTTCTCTTTCTCTGTTTATTTTATTAATTAAGACGAGTGAATACGATTCCCGTTTAAAAAAAAAATCTCCAATAATTGTAACCTTTCTTCGTCTATCTCACCAAAGAAATGCAATTTGCAGACGTTTTAATTACTTTGTTTTTCTCTTCTCTCCGGCTAATGAATAGTTGGAGGTTGCTTCATTATTAAATTACTTATCTATTCTATAGGCAATTCTGACGAATTTATCTCAATTACCTGGGTTTTCCGTCGTTAGCGCTTTGCTGGTATGGCCACTAATGAGATTAACGAACTCGTATAAAATTACCAACAAAAAAAAAATAGTCACTGGAGCTGAAAAATGACCATTTTTTGTGCAGATAAATTAGATATATTTTCATGATTGGCAACGGTCATTCTTCTTACTCGTGTTTCAAATATTTGGATATTTGGAAGTTTGTAACTGGTAGATGAGAAAGTAAAATAATGTAAGTTAGGTGCTGGAAATCCTCAGTTTTTCCAACACTTTTATCTTTATGTACCTATAATCAATGCATGAATCCCTTATATATAAAGGTACGCTGTATACATTGATAATTTTAATATAAGTTTGCTTTGGTCGGTTGCATGACCACGTTGCTTAATCCCCCCACCCCCTCACGAGGCAGGGCAGATGCAGGGCTTTGCTTTTTTCATAATGAAATGATGTCTGAAACGAATTCGGGAGCAGCAATTAATGTAATTTGATTGAATTGCAAGAGGAATTGCGTTGAGCACGCAAGTGGGCAGTAGCCAAGCATAGCAGTCATGTTTTTTGTGTGTGCACAAACAACACTACTATGAATGGTGGACTTTTTGTCAGATGTACATCAATGCACCTAGAGGAGCTAATAGTGCACTAATGTACTATGCATGTTTCCAGGGCTAATTGCCTCCCTTTTAGCGTTTTTGGCGAGCAAACCTACGGCGCTTCAGTTGTGGCAACTGTGGGTGGTGTGGGTACTTGGGGTTGAGCAGGTGTTTGGAGGTGTTGTCCCTGAAAAACCGACCAAAAAAAAGGTGCATGACTGGATTTCGTGCACTCCAAACATTTGCAATCCCCTTGTCTAACAAGGATTTTTGGAATTCAGTAAGCTGTAACATGGTGGCGAAATTTGTCCGATGTCTTCATGCTGTCTTCAGCTGAAGCGGGTTTGATATCCAAAAATCAAAATGTTCAATTTGAAAATAAAAAATAAAAAAAATGGTACAACTTAACTACCATAATGGAGATTGACGATTTTGTCCAGTACTATTTTTTGTCAACTGCGCCATCAGTCTTGCTTTTAAGTAGTTTCTGAAGTAGTTCCAAAGCTTGGGAGTTTTTGAGGCCCTAACAAAACAGAAATATGTTAGTGTAAATGTTGATCTTCTTAAGTAAAGATACAAAAGCTGTGTGCTTCCTCAGCAACCTAGTTGAAGATTGTAAGTTGAAGCAAGAAGCTATGTTGAAAGTATTCTTTACGTTGTTAATCGATTTTACCTTATAATAATGTATGCGTTTATGTTCAGATGTTTTACTCCCAGCATATTGACCCAAAACTGTTAAATGGGAATTTCGAAATACTTTGTTGTTATTGTTGATAATCGCCCGTGTCTCTGAAATTGGGATCACAATAAAGTTGGCCAATATCCATGACTTCGTGTGAACTACAAATAATCAATTGGCCAGCTGTAGCAATGCCAAAGTGAATTGAGATGCACGATTCAGCATACCTTGATAATCGTGTACCATGTAAGGGTGTTTATGGGTAGGCCTAGTTTGGCCAGTCATTGATCACCGAAAATAATCGATGTCTGTACTAATTTCTTGTTTCTATTTCTGTATTTGCAGGTAAGACTCATGTTTTTGTGTGGTATTTATGGTTTGTGAAGCAATTTGCTGTTTGTGGAGTGGAGAATTTCAATAACATCGTGATCTTGTCTACCAAAAAATGGAGCAACTAATCTGCATTCGAGATACGTAAACATGTGATCG
This sequence comes from Julus scandinavius, assembly GCA_034696685.1. NCBI lineage: Eukaryota > Metazoa > Arthropoda > Diplopoda > Julida > Julidae > Julus > Julus scandinavius. Next base: position 12,999 of record JAQGAE010000113.1, on the reverse strand, counting down.
TTGGTATATATTTCTCTTCAAATTGTTCATATCAAAGTAAGTTTGTTATTTATTATTGTATCCTCTCCAACTCGTGTTTGGTTTGGCTGTAGGTCAAAGGTGGCGTTGATTAGTACACCAAGGTGAGTTTTGGTGCTATGATAGAAAAAAATAAGTGTGACATTATCACTGCCATTGAGGAGCTGGTGAACTGATGAAATAACAATGGACTGGGAATTTATTGTTTGTAAACAAAGACCGAAAACTCTTAGAAGGTGGTCCACATCCCGTTTCCTTCCTCTGTAACCCTTCCTGAACTTATTCATTGGCAAGACGACAAACCAGAGCATATGCTCGCTATAGGAAAACTGCAACGTTTTCAACATTAAAATGCAATCTTGTCGCCATTCTAAATTTAATAACCATGTGATTTGAATATTCCTCAGTAAACCTCTACACAGTTTCTTCCGGTGTGCCAATATTGTATTTGAAGTTACAGTGAAGGGAGGTCATCCGAGGTGATTTTAGACAAAATCAAAAATCTTTTGACGATGAGCACACTGAATCTTGCATCAAAAGAAAATAGCAAAAAAAAAAAAAAAAAAATAGCATCTTCCTTTTGTACGAAATTTGTAAAAAAAAGAGATTGAAATGGGCGAGATTACATTTTTTAAAAGTTTGAGCCAAAGGGGGTCCAAACCGGTACGTTCAAAGAGGGAAAAAAAGTATTATTTCAAGCGCTGTGTCCACTGCTGCAAACAGGTATCTCAAAAATTGCTGTTAGCACCTGGTGATTTTGAGTGCACCTTGCCTATGCGTAGCAAGAAAGTGAAGGTTAAAAATGTTATATAAGGCGGCAGGAAAGGAAGAGATTGATCATTGGCCTTTAAAGAGACCTTTTACCCACCCCCACACTCATCAAAATGACCCCATGTTACACTGAACAAACAAATATAATTAGGCACTTGAAAAGTTGGATGTGTTGGTGAATTTTTGGCAGAGAAAAAAAAAATGCTGGTTAGTACATTTAAAGGGTATAATTTTGTGATCTGACAACATGGAAAAGAAATTTTAGGTTAATAATGCCGGGTTTAGAGTAGCTTGCTTGCATAGTGCACATGGATAGTTGTTTCAAGTTGTTAAATAGTTAATTTTTCAATTTACCCTTAACTCTCCTTAAATGTCCAAACATAGTCTAAAGTTAAATGGCTGCCGCCAATCTGTGATGTGGCGAAGATGCAGCTGTACTTTGAATAGTGAATTGCACATCACGTAAAAAAAGCTATTGAAAGATTTATCTGACCATTACTTTTAATGACCAAATAGTTTATTTTCGATTTAACGAAGACCAATGCAGCCGGCCATTAATCTTTCTTGACCCATCTTATCGGCTGACACAACCCTCTTTTTTTGACGTCACTAGCGCCATTTTTTGAAGGTAGGGTGAGGGTGAGTCCGACTCGGGATTTCTGTTTGTCCTCAAGGCAAGTCGTTATATTAGCACAAAAAAAAATGTTGTTTCTCTTGGGTTGTTTGTTGCGCTAATGTGTTTCTATCAAATGTTGCGCACCTGCAACTACTTGTTGTCCAAAAAGTCCACACGATATTGAATCGAAATAGTTGGGTTTTAGGATAAACACTGGCTTCTAATGCGAGAAAACCATTTAAAATCAGATTCTGTCCGAAAATTTATTTACGTTTTATCTGCTAATTTGATAGTATAAATACAGGAAATAAATAGCCACCCGTCCACTGTTTTTTTCATTTTATATACATATAATCACCCCGGAAATAGCTTTGTATCAGTAGCTGACCGATGATTGCAAAGGGTGAATGAATAAGAAAATAGTGGTCGTTTACTCGGAAGTTAATTGATCCTCTATAAAACAGGTAATTAATTAAAAATAATATGGTGGGCACGTAAGCATTCACGATGATTCATTTGTTTTGGTCTAACTATGCTCAAAAATAATCAAAAGTTTTTTTGGCATTGTGCATTAGGTAACGCCACCTACATGTTCCCATTGAGTTTTTCATGTGAACTTAGACAAAAAAAACCCAACAGATGGCATTTGCTGCAGGTAATTTACATAACAATTTGATGGCAGTAGTGTCCAGAGTTTGGAGGAAATATATTCCATACTTGTGGATGGCAATGGGTGGTGGCGCCATCCTTATTTGCATGCAGCCTAAAGCAATAACAACCTATTTATTGACTAACGCACCACGCAAATTTGCATCTTATATATAGCTTGTTGGTCAACCATATATTATTTACGACAAGGTGTACAAATATATGGCAATTGTCCAGCCGAAGCAAAGAATGTTTGTTTCATATAAACGTGATGCACAAGGAAAGATCAATATGTTTCTTATGCATCTTGAGAGGCAGGATAATTGTGTCCACATTACTAGGAATTAGTGTCATTATAACCGATTGGGAGTTCCTTTGGATGGTCACATCTGAATTTTTGCTATGCATTGCGATAATTAGGATTAAATAAACAATCAATATACATGAATTATTATGCAAGATTGCATTGAGACATAATATGAGGTCATGTGCTTTTGGCATTCTGTATATTATGTTCCAATTGTAATTATTCAAAAATGAGCTGACCATTTCAAGTTTTCTGACCTATCTATCTAGACATATTTTGCAATTTTAGGAGCAGGTAGTCAAACTAATGAGGCGTTAACTACACTGGTTTAGTCACTTGTTTTCTTTTGAAAGGCTAGTTTTAATCTTTAACGATTTGAGTTTGTATTATTTCCTAAAACGAATTCTAGATTTAGTGACCACATTAGCGGAAATATAAGGAACGAAACGGTTAGTTACTTCCGGTTTGTTTCAGGAATTGAGAGCTGAGCATAGTTTAATGACCATTTTGTAAAAACGTCCTTTGTTTGTTAAAAAATTTTACCCATTGCTTTTTTACTATTTTTTTTACTGCTTCAAGCTGTTTAGCAAGTATTTCAATTTGTAGTTTCTGGATTAAATTCGACACCGACTTGTAACACCTAGCGATGTACATGAAAACTATCTTATAACAAACTACTCGTGCAACCTATGCTTATTGAACTGTAATCTTGTGCCACGCACAACACCCAAAAAAAGCAGGAAAATCAGTGATCCGCTATACGAGCTCGGATTTTTAAGTTCCCTTTTTGTTAGACTTGAGAGAACAATTGCTAATTCTCTAACTACTATTATAAAAAAATGCCTTGTTTTAGCATTTAGCCACTGAAAATTGCTTTTTTGTGACACAAAACATAGGGTTGTGATGTTCATTCGGATTGAGAAAGTGCAACATCATGACTTTTTTTTTAAACCTGAAATTTCATTCCCACCTCCACCTCCTGATTTATCTTGTATTGTGTTTGGACTTTTATGTCAGGTAGGCATACCGTATGGTGTTAATCCTGAAAAAAAAAATTGAAACGTTTAATTTGTACGAGTGTTTCCCACGACCAATTTGGATAAAAACGACGGGAAAAGCAAAAATAATTCCGAGCTACTTCAGTAATATTATTAGGAAGTGAAATTTTTTGGTCTTTAAGGCTGTGAGTTTACCAGGAAGTTAACACACTCTGGTGCATATTTATGTACAGCACATCATATTTTATAAATATTCGTTTTTTCCCTTATATGGCATGTTTTGTGCATATATAATATTTTTGTACGTGTGGATTAATTGTTTATAGGCGAACAAAAGATTGGCCCTCTTGGGCAAAAATTTAAACTAAAACTCCGAAAGGGTCAATAATTTAGTTTGAATGACCCTCGCAATGATTCAGGTAGCAGTTTGCTGCATTTCTTGCCAAAAGCTATATATACCCACGATACACAACAACAGGTGTGTGCCAAATTATACATACAAAAAATACGAAGTGAAAGTCATCTGCATAATTATAAAAAAACCTCACCATGCCCCGCGAGTAATTAGAATAAAATTGATATCATTTATTACGTTATTACAAAGGTTTTCCAATAACGAAATTTACATATCTGTTCCCCCTGCAGCCTATGTATATATATATATAGGCTCCGTTTAGCTGTAGGTCATTAATTTCCTTCACGCTAGGTTTAGTATACGGGAATTGGAAGTTGGAATTGGAGTACGAAAATAGAGCCTCATGCACGATTCAGAAGTTTCAATCATTAATAAAGATGTAACGCTCAACTTGAAATGCCTCTTCATAATGACTTTTTCTTGTTGGTTTTCTCTCTCTAGGTGATAATTATTTTAAGATAGTTTTTCTTGTTTTTTTGAGGTCCTCCTGGCTTCTAAATTGCTTCAGCCATCAATCTTATTCTGTGAATAATTTTAAGTTTAATCTTGTATTAAAAAAAACAACAACATGTGCTTCTTTCTAGCTGATTGAAATCGCAACGTTGTGGTATCGCATCACTAACACTTCAATATGCCGAGAAAAAAGAAGCACACGGCCACTAAACGTAGATTAATACTGTTATAAAGCCTGTAAAATTGATAACAAATTGGATACTGGTTCAACTCCTGTCGTTGATACTGTCAAGTATCTGAGGGTTTATATTAACAAAAATCTGTCTTGCAATCATCATTTAACAAAAATTGCTGGTGTGGCTAACCATCTATTGTTCGACCTATGTTGTTCATGATTGTTCATATTCAGGATATAGAGTTGGTCCAGCGAGGGCAGCCTGATTTGTTAAGGGCGATTACCAACATTCCGCGAGTGCCACAAAAATGCTCCACTCTAAATTAGGACACGTTGAGGTCCAGACAGGAAAATTCATCTATGGGGTTATTCAAACGTTTTAATCTTCCTTGTAATTCACATCTTGTTTCCCATATTTTAACGCCTAACGACCACTAGTGGTAGACATAATCACTCAAATCCTTTGACTGAGCTTCGTGCCAAGACGGATGCAGAATTGGTCCTTGTTTTGCATACGATTAGACGTTGGAATAACCTTCCTGACGAAAGTCCAGATTTAGTAAAAATTCAATCTAACATTGATGTCTAAGTCGCTACTGATGTTGGGGCATTCTCTTGAAATAATTGGAAAATGACAGAACTAAAGAGAAATGTAGGACACAGTTACTAGTACATGTAGGGTTAATGGTTTACTTGGGCAGGTTTGACAGCGTATTGAATATGTCACAACATTTTTCATTGAGTGCCAGAAATTTGGGTTGGAGGGGAGGGGGGGGGAGAGAAATGTCGTTGTCTGTGAATCTATATATTGACCCGAATATTGCCAGTCGTCCTGTCAATTCCTTTGTAAGACGGTGCGCCCGTTTTTGATACAAAATGTTGTTATACATTGTGGGGACGCCTAAACATCGTAATATATTCTGTTACCATTGCATATTCATGAAGTTGTTTAGTTTGCATAGTGCGTTCAGCCCTTTACTGCCATGAACAAGACAGCGATGGCAAGTGCAATTCAATATATCCGTTTAGTGTTGCAACTGTGCACTGTTGTGGTGGAGTTTGACCATTTGATCTGTATTCGCTATTTTTTTTTTCAAGCAATTTTTTCCCCCCGTAGTTTTTTTTGCCCATTTCGACTTTTTCTTATCTGTAAGTATCAGGAATACAGCAACAACAAAAACCTTTCCAAGCAGGTGAAGTGGATGGCAAAAACGAGGTCTAGGCTAATATATTTTCTTGAAAGACCCCCAAACTGTTGGACCGTTGTCTCGCATCACGATCTACAAGCCGAATCGGGCGGTGGTAGCCATTGGGCCCCTCGTCAATATCCAAACCACGCAACAAATTTGCCAAAGCATGATTTTTTTTTCATGGCTGACACTCCCTGCAGGTTCTCATTTTTGTCCAGTTATCTGTTCTTCCTGCTGGGGGCTGTTATACTCTTCTGGTGTCTTCGAACCCGGCTCACAATGGCTGAAAATGGGAGGCTGGTTCTGGTTCTTAGGACAACCTCTTTCTTGGACTATTAGCGTCCTGTGCTATCTGAGTGGCAGTCAAGCATTGAAGTTCAGCCGCTGGCCAAAAACGTTAACAAAAAGTAATTATAATAAAGCAGAAATGTGATGGAGTCGCCGAAGAGCTCTTTGGGGTTTCTTCTTCACAACTCTCCGATGTCCACTTTTTATTTCTGTATCAATTGGACTAAAATTGGGTTATGAAGGTTTTGATCTTATTGTTAAACTCCAATTAGAAGTCTGGTATAAGAATGCATGGTTATTCAATCTTGTCACTGATTTTTTATTTTTGCTACCATCATGAGTGACAGGTTCTCTATAAATGCCGTAGGGACACCCATGTAACTTTTTTCTTTCTCATGGAACATGTACTCATACCGTGCTGAGCATAAAACATAGATCTACAATATTCTGGTTTAACTCTTCAGCAATGTCCTTGTCAAGTTTACATTTCTGCGTACTATCAGGCGCCATTAAGCAATAACAACTAACCTAGCAAAGCAACCATCCAACCCTAATGTGCATAACTTTTGAAGGGAAAACAAGTTCGACCCCTCTTAATTCAATGGGCGCTTTTGGTGTACGATGCCACCAGAACAGTTGTATTAGCACCGAAGTTGCCATCACTGTTCATTTAATGAGTAAACTAGGGGCAAAGTCTCCTAGTCTCCACCCATTGTTGCCGGTTGTGCGATTTTCTGTGTTAACATTGTCGATTGGACGTGATTGACTGAAGCGGTTGTTGGATGTGGTGCAATTTAATTAGGCCATCATCGAGGCAAGCCATATCGGATGGAGAGTACCAAAGTAAACTAACGCCATTAATTCGAGTAATTAATAGGATGATGGCTGGAAAAATAGACCAGATGGCATTTGTCAGCAGAAACCCTATGTCCAGACATGTCGCCGCCCTTATGCACGATCACTGCCTTTGGTATATTGCTGGACATGATGTTAACTAGATTCGTCATTGGAATTGACCTGCACATGTCAAAGCAGTTTTATTTTGTAGCAGTTTTGAATACCTGTCACACTCGCTTTATCTGCTATCATCTTCAGGTTATCCAATATAATAACCATGGAATATCTGGAACTTTTTATCGACCTCTGAATAGTTCCTTGTTGACAACATCTGTGTTGTAGCATGTTTGAGTCAGGATCATCCGTTTGCAAAAAACTAATAGAAAATGGTTAGTTGGATAATGGAAAATGATTAATGTATGTATTCCCATTATGAATGATCCTGCAGTTGTATCAAAGTTTGGAGTGTTGCATACATAGTGAATGTTATCGATTCTGTAGTCTTGATTGCAAGAAGACTTAGTTTTTAGATTTTATATCATCGTTGTGCAGTTCTCTGCCATTTCACGTTAATATATTTTTCTAAAAAATAGCCCTGACCACATTGGTTTTGATTCACAAATATCGATTCAGGTTCCTCAATCACATATTCAGACCTTTGGCTTTTTGAACTTTTTGAAGAAGGGAAGAAGTACCGCATTTCATTATCCAAAAATGTACTCTCGCGAAGATGTTAACGGCTTGTTGAATGGTTAGTTGCTTCTGCAGGAATTACTCTTTGGAATTCCACACACGCCATGACCACACACACTCAGACGTGTACGCTCGTGTCGTTGAATAAAACATCCAATATCATATATGTTGCATATAAATACCGTTTGGTATGGGGGGGAGACATGGAAGGGCACTGCCAGAAAGAAGGAAAATATTGAAATGACATAGGAATTAGGGGATGGGGTAAATGTCCCACGTTATATAAGCCATCGTCAAGGTTGAGATGCCATAAAAACGGATATCCAGCTATATATTTCCAAATATATTGCTGTACTTTGGGGGCATATCAAACGTTGCCATAATCTCATACCTTCCTGGTCCATTTGGTGGTGCCTCGTTTTAAAGCCATCTACGGATTCTGGCAACGGTATTTATTCTCTTCTTTTGTCTCTTGTGCATGCTGGGAGTTTATCCGACAAATCTCTCAGTCATCCCTGGAACTTCCTATACGATCTTTGAAGGGGGTTTCACCATTTCTTGGTGTTTCCTCTCGCTGTGCTGACTATTTAAGTCCGTACAAACCATCCATTGTGTTTGGACTGCACATCCTTCTGGGGTCAAACGTGTTTGGTTATAAATTCAATCGTTTGTATTCCGCACTCAGTATGATGGAGTTTTATGAGAAATTCCGACCTGTGATGGATATTCGACCTTTGCAACAATGCTTGAAGATGAAACCGCCGCATTTCCTTGTTTTCATCCAAAAACTTAAATGGTTTGAACCATCGATTCCTCCTACATTCGTACAATGATGACCTCTTTTGCATAGAAGAGAGGCTTTGGGACATAAACCCTTTGCCGGAGAACAACATTCCCAGTGGGAGACATGGTGTGGACACACTAGTTATCTCGGGCAAGTGCTCAATATTGAACTTATCCTTCAAGAATTCCATTAAAGCTTTTACTATAGGTTTTACTGTATGACCTGATGTGGAGCAAACCTTCTGTCTGCTTCGTTACAGAATGGAAATTAATAATTATGCTACCAGTCTTGTATATTATGATGGTGTACGCAATTAGGTGTGTTGCATTATGATTTTGGTTAGACAGACAGACAAGGGCTCCAGTGTTCACGTTTGGCGGTGGTGGCCCACAAAATTGAGGTAACGCATAGGCGGGATTTCGGGCCAAGTGGGTGGATGATGTATGCCGAAGGAAAAATGGGAAAATGGGGGATGGGCAAAGACGAAGAGTGTATAGCATACACTATAGCCTGTATCTGTTGTAGCCTGTATTGATTACCTGGAAGCACGGTGCTACGGCTGAGCTAAATGGAAATGGACGTCGTCCAATCCATTGTCTGCGGAGGGAATGTTGGAATATGCCAGTTGCAGCATTGGATTTGAAAAAGTTACAATTTCGGTCAAAATGTTCACAAACCAGTGCGTTGACTGGTGGTTATGTTTTGTTGTTGCCAATTTTGGCCTAAGGGAAACAATTGTGGTTCAGGCATTCCTACCTTGAATTTTCTATCATTTATACCCTTGCAGCAAAATACCGCAAAATTTGAGAATCACACCATGCGATTGTGTGATTCGGTAATGTGGATTTGCATAGAATTACACACAATTTGCATGTTTGTTGTACATTTGCATTTCATTTACGTGGCATTTTTTTTTGGAAAAATAACTGCACTGTACATCACACGCAATTCTAGGAAGCACTGCACACAATTTCAATTTTGTATCCTTTTTAAATTATTAACGTGGAACTAAAGGGAATGGAAAATGCAATTGATGTTTAGATCCCACCCTGCAGTTTCTCTTATGCCTAAGTTAGCAAAAACAATGTTCCGCATCTGCCATGAACAGTGTTGGAAATGGAAACTAAACTATAAATTCTGATGATAAGAAAAATTAAAATCTGATTTCACTCTCCGATCAGATTGTTTTGCCAACACGAACATCTGTTTCCACGGTGAGGTGGTTTTGATGTTCTGACTATCGTTTTCAGCGAGATCATCGCAGGGATGATATTTCTGTTGTTTGGATAATAATATCTGTCAGTCTATTATATTCCCTTCGCAGCCAAGTTGTTCGCTTAATTGGCTTTTAGATTTCCAGATGAAAATCAATTTTACATCCATGCATGTGTTCACCTCTCGTGGGATGTTCCGGTGATCTCGTCTTAATGGTTTGCTTTTTGCTCTTTAATACCTTTATTTCGCTGTGCACGTTGACATCCATCCATATGTTAGTGATTTTTCACTCATAAATCAGATGCTTTCAAAGGAAATCCCCAAACAGATTGAATTTCAAATAACTAAGCCCCACTCCCATTCAACGTGCCTTTTAATCGATTTGCGCTCATTCAAATTCCTAATTCATTAAGTATGGCATTTTTAGAAATGCAAGGGTTCAAGGAACAGACGCTTTTAGGAATGGGCATACTTGATAGCTGTAAACATATCACGTGTACTGGAAAATAAAACATTTCAGCAATATCCAGATTTGAGTTTCCACAACGGTTTTCATTGCTTAGTTTGGTGTGGATTATTTTAAGACTGACAAATGGGCTAAATGTTGGTTTATTTCGAAATATGATAAATCCACATCCTTGAAGGAATTTATGGTACAAGTAAGAGTTTGTTGATGCATATATTGTGGAGATAAAATCAGTTATTTTTTGCCATAAAAATATTTTTCAAACTCTTGCGATTAGCTATGTGAAAGTTATGTTCACAATAAAGAAACCACTCTGGGAGACTTGCAAACTAATAAAACAGCTAAAATTTTCTTTTTTCTCCAATGTATGATTCCTCTGTTGGGTTTCTTTAGATTTGTTTGGCCTTACATTTGGTGACTAGCAGTGAGTCTTGACAGTTAGTATTGACCTCGTTTGCTATTTTTTTAAACGCTAATCTACGTGTTCCCAATTGTGAATGTCTTGAGCGCATGAAATAGATCAACATTTTTTAATTAACCTACTTTTTCTACCTCAGTAGGTAAATAAAATAGGAAACGACAGGTTGAAAACCCATCGAAATTGAATGCAGAAAACATGTTACCATTGTGAGCAACAATCATTTATGCACCCACAAATAATTTCTGTCAGTTTTAAAATGGTGCGCGACATTTTTAGTAGTTCAGCCCAACCCATTTCGATACAAAGGCTTATTGCTATTAGAGCTAATTGCAGAAGGCGTAATATATTCAAAATAATGGAAAATTAATACTCATTTAGGTCGCATATGCAAATGCATTAGCACATTTTTTGACAGTTAAGAAATTGGTAGAATAAACGCATCTGTCAGATAGTCTAATCAAAATAATTTCCTCGTCATTCCTTGCAAGGTCTTAAAGGGTGGACCAAAATTCCATGCTATTGCTCCTGTGAAATCCAAAAAGATGTTATATTATTTTTTTAATAAATTACTTCCTAACGACTAGTTATTACAAATGTATTATATGGAATCTTTTAATGGTGTTTTGGAGGTAGTTTCGAGCAGTAGTAGTGGTTCTCCCTGTTTGGGTTTACAGCATTCAGCTCTTGTATACAGGCAACTTGCAGCTCAATCAATGTTGACCGCCATTACCTTTTGCAATTATAGCGAAACGCACTTCCTACTTAATTAAATTCAACTCAGAATGGTAATTTGGCCATCCTACGCTTCAATCAAAATGTTCCCTAAAGTATAACTGAATTAATTTCGTTTAGCACCGGCGAAACTCAACTTGAATATTTTACCACACGACAAATATGCACGTTACCAAATGACAACATGCGAAAATCGCTTTTAATTTCCAGGCGTCATCGTATAGTGAAATTATTATCATTATGCATTTGAGTAACAATATGCTGTCAATGCTCGAAAATGCATAAATGTTCAAACATGGCTATTGTTTAAATTTAACCATGTTAATTCCAGTACATGCTCATTTAAGAAAGAGGCAAGTAAAAATGCCACGAAAGCGTTATTGCTGTCCACAAGTTCCACAATTCATCTGGCAGCACATTTTCACGAGCCTTGTTTTACGTTATATTGTTGGTTTTTGCCTTAATTTTACAGTAGAGCCGCCATGTTTTTAGTATGCGTTTAGACATGTTTTTGTCCCTATCTCTTGAAAAGCATACAGCGCTTTTGCCACTTGACTCGCAAATTGCCTGAAGCCATAGGCGTGAAACGATTAATCAATGATGAGGAAGATATGACGGATGGCGTGGAGGGATATTTCTGGATGTCAGAACCACGTTCTGATTTAGGTCCGTAAACTCGTTCACACTAGCAACATTGTTGAAAATGCGTTAAAAAATCCGCCCTCAAATCCCAAAAATGTAACCGCGCCCTACGGTGTTTTTAAACGTTGTCACTCCATACTGCGAAAGACAGTGACAACAAGGGCCCTCAATTGAAAAAATGATAATGGACCTTGGTGAGTAGGTGTGAAGTGATGAAACAGAGCTGGAGCAGCCGGTAATTTTCTAGAGAATTTTGGGAATTTTTCGCCTCAGCAGGACGCCTTTTACTCTTCTTAATGCCCGTGACAAGGAAATATTGCCAGGGACATGTTGATGCATTTTGAATTTCAACCTCGTGTCAAGACACGTAATAATAACTGAACACTATATATCACAAAGTGTGCGGAGTGTGCACGTATCTTTGTTTCTCGTTATAAAGTATTTTCAGTTTTTTTTATATTCTTCTTCTTCAAAACAACTGCGGTCGTCTTAACGCTGCACATTGTTATTAGGATTTAGACTCTTCATTGAATTTTTCTGTTCGTTATAAGAAGCTTAAAATCCCCGCAGCTTAATAGGAGTGTTTTGCTATTGAAAAGCTTGTTGAAGCCTAATCAGACACGCCATTGTTCAATGGTTGAGAGAAAAAAAAATAATGGTGGACAGGGAAGGGAAAGCACTTTTAGCGAAAATCATAAAATGTCCTCTTTGATTAGGAAAGAAAGTATCATGATTTTAGGACACGTAATGTTAATTTTATTATTTTGTTGACTATATTTGTGCAAAATTGGATTTACTTTGATTAAAAGACCAAAAAGTTATGAGTTCCCCTATTTTTGTGGCCACTCTGTATATCTAAAATTATTGGAACTACTGAGTAGAATTTGTAATTATTTATAAGCTTTTTTATGCAACAGAGTTTAACTTTAAAAATTGTAATTATCTAGTGTCGTTTTTGTTTACTTTATCCCTAACGATTCAGAAAGTTTTACTGATATTAATATTCGCTTCCTGCTTGGCTCCCACACGGTTTTTAATAAAACAATTATCCACGCACTTAATGCATTACTTAATGAATTCTAACTATGCGTGTTAGTTCAAAAGTTACCTTGTTTATAAATATTAAAAAACAGGAATGAAAAAAAAAAGGTAATATTAATTTTCGGTGACAGTCAGTTAATCAAGTTGTGCATGCAGGTGTAAAAGCAATTCACCGAGTTCATGCTAGAGGTTAGCTTAGGCCACAGAGGTAGTGTAAGCCTCAAATTATTGTTTATTTCACCACGTGCATTTATGCACGCGTGCACGAGTTCATGAGCGTTCGATATTT